>APFE031685566.1:0-39313 GCA_000404065.3 Pinus taeda | reverse complement strand
GCAGATGCACTCTCAAGAAAGGATGAGAATGTGGAAGCATTGTTTTGTGCTATTTCTATTATCCAACCAGATTGGATAAACAAAGCAAGGGATGAATGGAAGAAGGATGAAGAAGTATGGCCACTTATTTAAAAGTTGTAAAAGATCCCAATTCAAACAATATTGCCAGAAATTGAAGAGGAAGGAAAAATCATTTTGGAACCTAGAGCAGTCACAGAAAAAAGAACCTGATAGCTACGAAATTGATCAATTTCAGATTATCTCATCAAGTGGAAGAACTTACCAGCTGAAGATTCCACATGGGAGGACAAGAATTTTATACAGAAGCATCAAGAACTACTCAAGCGTTGAGGACAACACTTTTTGGAAGAGAGGGGCATGTTAGGCCCATATACTGTAACTAGTGTAACCCCTTATTGTTATTAGTACAACCCCCTTATTATATTGATGTACCCATGTAGTGCCCATATTGTTACTATTGTGCCCCATACAAGCCCACTATTGTTATTATTGTGCCCTTACATTATTATTGTTATGTCGGCTCTGATTATATTATGACCCTTAGATTTCCTATAATAGAAAGGAGGTATTTTCATTTGTATCATCCAAGAATTGTTCATTTATGTAATGTAAAGGATGTTTCCCCCTCGAAGAGGCTGAATTCTAAGGCGTTGATCTATCTTTTATATCTTTTTGTGAGCTAGTTTCATAACAAAAAAGGGAAGATATTAGATCATAGGACCATTTTCACCAGTAGGACCTAGTTTGGAATATTGGGGTTTGAATCCTTTTGGGAGAAGTTTGAGGAATCAAATGGATTTTTTTTTATAGGTAAAACATTCGCTTCAGAAAGAAACCTATTTTTCCTATTCTACATGTTAGCGCTTGGAATTCACCTAGGCTGAGATAGACAAACTCTCAAGGCTACATCAAACCATTTCACCTCGTAGCTAGCCTTACGAGGTATGAGAAGGCTCTCTCGGGTCAAAACTCGATGGATTTTGTCAATAGGATGAGTTGACCAATTAGGAACAAGGATTTTAGGCTAGTAAACTGATATGGGAAGGTTTGCTTTGGGGTTTTGAATTAAATGACGAGGCTTTTCTGGGCTGCATGGGCAAAATCACAGCTTGAAACAGGAAAATATAATGAACAACACAGATTATTAACTGAGGCAAGGTAGGCATGAACTTAGCATCAAATCTGGATTTCAATGGGATGGAAAGATTGGTGAGGAGCTAAGGAGGGCAGACAATAACTCTGAATCCTCCTTAAACAGAAGAAAACATCGAATGTGAGCAAATTTATAGGAGGAGCATATAATACTATGAATTCCTACCTAATCACTTCATTTGCTCAATAGATATGATCATGAGGTGAATGAAACATGACAGTCTAACAGTTTACATATGAGACAAAGGAAAAAACCTATGCTAAATCAACATACCACATGAATCTCAGCAAACAGAGCTGTGAAATTCCATTAAATTCTCTGCCACAAACTGTCTCCAAACAATCATACCCGCTTTGAATTTGTAGCATGAACCTGCCTTTTGACTTCCGAGGTCTTAAAATAGGAAATTAGTTCCTATTTTTGTGTTTGCGGTTGATGTTTTTGTGGCGTGAAAGATCTTTTTGATTCTTATCAACGCTCAATTTGTTGAGAATGAGTGTCCCGGTTTTATCACTGCAAAAAATTTTCATGGCAGTCATTTCCTCTATGGCAGTCATTCAGTCATTCTTTGTAATAGCCCCCTGCAATGTTCTCATTTACATTTGTAATTTTTGATGATTTGGACTGAAACCCTTTTCTAGCACGTGATGACTGCTTACTTTTTGCTCCTGTCATGTGTGACTCAAATCTGAGATCAATAATTTCAATGGTGCCATCACCTCTTGCTTCAGCAACAACCTGGTTATTTTTACCATCCATATTTTCTTCTGGAACCACCAAAGCATGAACAAATTTGATTTGTACTTGAGGTATTTTCTGCATTTTCTGTGGTGGGAACTGCAGCATCTATAACCATTTGTTGCCTTCCTCTTGAAAAGTCCCATGCTACAATTTTTGAATCTAATCCCCCAGAGATAACTTCCCATGGCCGCCAAGGATGAAACTGCACAGAGCTGCAAATATTTGTGTGTACGGATCTGAGTGTTTTGTAAAGGTAATGTTGACGAATGTCAATAATCTGTCATGAAAACTTTACTTCTCCACTGTCATCTGCAGCCGCAAGAAAAGATGATTTAAGGTTCATAATAATCTAATTTATGCCCTCTGTATTGAATGTGTACTTTTGCAATTGTCCACTGGAAGGTGCCATGCGCACATCCAAGCAAGTAACTGTGTTTGCATATGCTGCATACAAAATATCATCATTCCCTGGACTGAAGCAAACAGAAGCAACTGGTTCCTTGCCAAGATCCATGACAGATGCATTTTCGTTGCAACACAAATCAAACCAGTAGACACTCCCATCCGCTTTCTCAAACACATAGTAAAAATAACTTGATGAATTTGAGAGTAACACAAAACAGACCTGAATTCAACTGTCAAAGCCATGTGCCGCATGCTTCTTGGAAAGATCTATCATTCCACGGATTTTGATATGAGCCTGTATGTCTGGAAATCATAGGCTTTTTGCTATTTATGATCAATTGCTGGGTGTAATTTAATGGCTCAAACATTCATAGCTAACGAAAGTGACTCTGGACAACCAATGCCAGAAACACACAAGACAACCATATTGTGCACTACGTTCAGAGGAATCACTGAAGCTTCGCACTGTAATCTGAAGAAATGGCACGGGACCATTTTGCTATCAAAAATAGGGATTTCTCCTCAAGTAAACACTCCAATTGATATTTTTCTTTTGATATCAAATCTGTATGATGCAAAACTATTATATCTACCTGTCTCAATGCAATCAAATGTTCCCTCAATGGCCCACGTGGTATCAACCTTCTATTGCCCCAAAGGGTTATACAATTTACCATTACAATCTCCATGTCCCTGAACAAGCTCCAATGGTAATAAAGAGAATAGCAGTCATCATGTTGTGCTTATTCAGCCAGCTTATTCATTGCTCCATTATGTTTGCTGCAGTCTAAACACGTCATTTTTTAAAGTTGAACAATAGACTATTTCTCTTCTGTTGGTTCTGAGAGCGATTAGACCTGCATGCCATCATCTAGAATTACAATTCCAATTCCATCCCCAATTTTGTTAGTAGTCACCTTGGATTCTTTAAACTGGAAATTATGTTCTGCCCAGTCTCCTCTGCTACGAAATTCCATCACGCCATATCTCTGAAAAACAATGCAGCAATGCTCGACCTTGATATCTTTCACGAAAGATGGTTGAGACACAACCCACTCCATGAACACAATAACTCCAGGCAATAGAAAATTCAGTGATTTTTTCTTAGATTGCGCAGCCTTTTTAACTAGTATTGATGCAACAAAGCAACAAAATCTCAATAAAGTGGTTGCAAATGAGGTTTCTGAGGTAGTGGCAACATTCTGAACTGGGTATGTGAATCATGGATAAGAAAGATGACAACAACTATAATTTCAAGCATGGGTATATTGCTGACAGTAGGAGCAGATACCACGCATTCCGCTCTAAACTTGTCATCAGATGGCAGAGTCGTTTTGATACTATATATGTGTCACTGACTGCATATGAAATTGAGCATTTAATATTTCCGAATTCCATTTGGAGTCCACTATATCTGCTTTTTGACCATAGACAGTTTCCCTCGCTTGTTTTGACTCCGCTTTGGCTTTCTTTGGCGAATTTTCACTGACATCTGCATTCCCCTTGTCCTTGTATATCACAGGAGACCCAGATGGGACATTTCCAGAACAGTCACGACGATCAAGTGGTTCATTATTATACACTGCACTTTGATTAGTAGTATCAGTTTGCTCAGACATTAACCCCCTCCATTGTCAAAGAAGATCACCTTTCAAGTCATAATATCCCAAAGAAATTATGTTCAGAAAAGAATAGAGCTCTCACAACACTGAAAGAAAGCGAAATGCCTCAGAACAGCAAGTCCTTGGAAAACCAAAATCACGGACCTGAGCTCACTGGAACTCCAATATGTTTGAAATGGAAAGAATGTGCCCTTCATACATCGCAAGGGCTCCAATCACTAAAGAAAAATGCAATGTAAATACTAAATGAAGAATCCAGAATGGCGTTTAAAGGAACATCGCAGCAGCCTTTGGATCCTTTCATGCTTTCAAGGTTATCTCGATGTCGAGAACAACAAATAGCAGAAATTAAAGAAGAAAATGAAGTCTCCAAAGGCTCACATCGCCATAAATGAAGTTGGAAACCAACATTAATATCAATAAACCTTAAGTAACCATTACCAGTGCCAGCAACAAGCTTTTCTTTGGCCTCCATGTAATGCATACAAGTATACAAGCTTCCATGAAATCCAGCAGAGAGTATACCTCCAGATAATGTTGTACTGTTTACTCCACTTACAACTTCATTACCCTCCCTAGACACTGAAGGTATGCTAGAGCCCATAGAAGGAGAAGTAGTTTCTGAAGGTTCAGACAATATGAAAGTCGGTTGCCAGTTGAAGAGCTGAAGAACATAATCTAAAACAATACATTATGATTTCTTCTTCAAAACAGGGTTTTGAAGAAGAATCAATCTCTGAGATGAGACGGAGTCTAACACTACACACACATACCTTTTAAACGGTGCAAGAATCACTTTAATTAAAGTTTGTATGCAAAAGTTATGTCACTCAGAAGTTGACCTTCTTTTTTTGACCGCCATAATTCAAGAGGATGACATGTAAGACACCATTACTCATGGAAAAGGGGCTAGCCGCATGACCATGATGAACAAGAATCTTAAAGAGTTAATATTGTAACTCTAGTTAGGAATTTAAGGAGTCAAAATTAACCACTAGTAGACTATCAAATTGTATTATAATGAAGCCACTATGAGGAAAAGGGCTTCCATTCTCTCTGAGTGAATATTTTGTTCCATAGATGAGTATTTTAGCCGAGAGAGGGTAGGAAGAGAGAAAATAGATAGGATTTGTGCATTATAGAAGCCACTGGGCCATAAGCCTCACTTCTTTTTACTTGCATCCATTTTCCATTTAGATAAAAAGAGTAGAGAAACCTCACCTTCTAGTTGGGTTTTCTTTCAAAAGGGTTTCCCAAGGCATATCTTATGTCATTTGTGGCTTGTGAGTTTTATTTCACTATTCTCTAATTTTTTTTTTATAATTATAATTTGCATGCATACACAAGAATCAATAATTTACATATATAGAAATATAAGGAGAAATAAACCCTCATATTGTAGATTTTGGATTTTCTAATATATTCTATTAGATTTGTCATGACAAATTGTCTAGTGGGATATCCATGGTAGTTTATGGGTCATCGAGTTTCCTTCCATCAAACAATTTCTTTTGTGCCTTAATTAGTAAACCATAAAAGAGCCAAAGTTATAATCCTTACCATCATCTTTCTTGGAGCTCTATCTAACATAGAATGTCCAATAGAACACATTATAAGAGGTATTCAAATTCAATAGGATCAAAACTAATGTTATGGGGTAATCTACCCATAGTTAAGGTATAAAAACCCCAATTGGATAGGTGTATTTCAATGATAGACAAATAAATTATACTATCTTAAGAGTAACATGCATTTTTAAAAATAAATATGAAGGAAGAAATCACATACTTGGTTTTGAATGTTTGTACAATGTATCCAATGGCTTACGCTTGAACTTAATATAGATCCATCGAATTACACCAACTTTCATAATCATCCAACA
This sequence comes from Pinus taeda, assembly GCA_000404065.3. Classification (NCBI taxonomy): domain Eukaryota; kingdom Viridiplantae; phylum Streptophyta; class Pinopsida; order Pinales; family Pinaceae; genus Pinus; species Pinus taeda. The sequence goes on along the minus strand of APFE031685566.1, from coordinate 33,489 downwards.
AGAAATACCTTACTCATTTTCTCATAAAATGTTAAATGAAAACTTGTAACATTAAGTATCAATCTAATATCCTTTTTTTTGTAAGTTTGTCAATTGTGAGGCTACATCATGGTCATGTCCAAGAATAACACCTGAATAGGGCAAGGAATTGAACCAATGACTTAACATCTGGGAGTACCTTACCAATGCACATGATGATCGTCTATCCAAGAATTCGTGGACAAGTATCAATTTAATATCTTAAAATAAATTAGATTCACAAAATTTCATTGAAGATGCAAGAGACATACATAAACACAAATATTTTTTTATTTTAAGAATTATTCTATATTTAGATTTGGCTCTTATACTTATAGATTCTTGAGGAGAAAACAGTTTGTTGCATGGCATGAAAAGAATGAAGATAATATCCACACATGACCTTCATGTGAGCCTTTTGGCTTTCATGAACTAGTTGTTATCAACTCTCATAAATTTCTAAATATTTAAGGGATGGTCATGGCATTTCAATTGAGAAACCATGACTAGTTTCTCCTATGCTAAGGAGAAGTGTGATTAAGCACCCTCCTTCCTAGGAAAAGCATGAGTGCAATATCCTTTTTCTAGTTAAGTGTTTTGTGAGAAAAAAACCTGATGATATGATAACATATTTTGGTCTTCTACATATACCTTAGTCTATGTCTCCAAATAAAGGTTTAATGGATTCCCCCTAATCTGGGAGGTTTAAAGAGAAACTAACAGCTAAAATATATTATACTAATAACTTATTATGGGTGGAGAAAGGAGTCTTTTAGGTCAAGAAACCATGAAACACCTATAGGTAAAAACCAACAATCATATAAAAATCATTCTCAAGGTAGGAATACCCATGCTCAAATATATAATTAAGCATGATCACCAACATAATACACTGTGGATCATTGTAGTGTATAAAACACAATACCATGGCCATAAAAATACACAGTGGAACCATGCCAAAAAAAATCATATTCATAAGAAAATATAAAGTGGTTCTATGTCACAACATATGTTAGGAAGACATATAATACCAAGGAGAGTGCAACATAGTCTTTAAAGTACTCATCAACAAGTGTGATAATCTTGTGCAACTCAAGAAGGTAGCATCAATGAGGATTTCCCTAGTACAAGGTATTTAATCCTATTTCTTTGATTGTATGAATATATATATCATTCAAATAAATGAATTGATGCATGATATAAGCCATCTAAATATCAACCTTTGAAGAAAAATTATTAGCAAATGCAAAGGGACTCTAACACCACCTCCCGCCCCCTATATTTTTCTTAGGAAATGGAAGAGTTGCTACATCAAGCTAACCCAATCTCCATGGTCTTGTTCTGGAAATGGGGTCTCAAAATTTCTCCTTTTCCAAAGCTACCAGAATTAACTTTGGACCACATCATCGTGTTCATCTCATTGAGAGATTTGTGATGATATAAAATTTATTGAAATCTAATGTACGTATCAAAATCTATTTCTATTTAAATTTTGGCTAATAAACCCTTCCCACATCACAAGGCTATCACATTCCACCCACATGCTACCCAAGTGGCCATGTGGTTCCATGTCATCTTTTGGCACCAACTATCCTTAGTGCCACCAACATGGCATCTTCCATGACACTTAATTATATGGGCTCACAGGTCCATCCCCCTTAGTGTTTTTTGTTAAGAAATTATGTTATAGTATATTGTTCAGGGTTCAACCATGTTTCTAAAAGTCCACTAGTCCAAGGCTCTAGAACCCTGCAACCCCAAACTAGTATTTCATCACATGTATATTCGGGCTTGGTTTCACATCCGAGACTTCAGGTCCTACTTTCTTGCATGCATCTCAAGTGCCCCAAATTCCTATACCTTCATTTTGAACCATCACCCATTCGAACTTTCCTCGATGTATTAAGTGAAATTGCCTTGAACTCCCGATCCTCCTCGGTTTGGTCCCACCTCGATTGAGATGCATTTATTTAACTTGGTTTAATTAGAATTTAGTTCCTTTTTGTTTTATTAAAGTTTATTAATAGTTAATCCTCCACTAACTTATGACATTATAACCTTAAAGGGTGGGAACCAACATAAGGTTTAATTACTTTACGTGTGATTCTTCCTTCACATTAGCTGAGTTCGGCCCATTTTGGATTCGACTCCCAAATGACTTAGCACTCATAATTTTTTCCGGCTGCTCGAACTCCTAGATTAGCTTGAACTAAACCAAGTATGGCTTGACCTCAATGTATATTATACCTAAGAGCACCATAATAATTTTATGGGTTTTCTTCGAATAAATCAAGGATTTTTCGATTACTTTTTTGTGTCTTATTTGTGCCTAAGACCCTTGCAAATGCAAGAGTATATTTTACATTCTCTTTAACTAGACATATCAATTTTAGTACAATCCATTAAAATGCATATACAACATAACACTAATCCTAGCCAACCCATGGCCGCAATACATAGCGGTTTAGGTCATTTTCACCCTAGGCACCCCTGATAGTTGCATATGCTTATGTAAATATTTATGTCTGATTTCCATCGGCACTTCATAAGAAGTAAAAATGACCATTAATTAAACATAACAAAGAGATATATATAACTCATGAAATTCCCACTAGGCTCATTAATTAACAAAATCTCCTTTAGGCCTCTAGCCACAGAGATCCTCTAAAGGCTATGACGATTAATCTGTTGTATTTTACCCATCCATAACAATTATTCATTGAAATATATATATATATATATTATATATATATATTATATATATATATATATATAATTATATATATTATATATATATATATATAACTCATACCAAGCCCACTAGGCTCATTAATCAACAAAATATCCTTTAGGTCTTTAGCAACAAAGAGACTATAATGGCTATGATGATTAATCCATTGTATTGTGCCCATCCATAACAATTCTTTGAAGTCTTAAATAGAAAGAATCATGCTACTAACCAAGAGAATTTTAGTAATTAGGAGGGTTTATAAATCCCTCACATTTTGAGCATACAAGAATATTCATAAGACAAATATTATTGCAATCAAAAGTAAGAGTAATCAACCATCAATGATAGTGCTCACATACTCTTTATGACATGATACCATGATTCATAATTTACGTGAAACATGATATACATGGAGTATAAATAAACAACTTTTATTATCTCTGAAAGATTGGAAATTGGGGGAGGGGCTTCAACTCTCCACCCAATCGTAGGATAGCTGCAACACACTATTTCTTGTAGTTTTCCACCCTTGATCCATATCCATGGTCAAGGGGAGTGTTCTCTTAGTGATTTTCAATTTAAATTTGGTTGAGGTATTGTTGAGTTTTCCAAGAGTATGGATTTTCTCTATAGTTGGTTTATCATCTATATTTTCAAGGCAAGCACTAAAGGTCTAGTGCATACAATATGGGTGGTTTGTTAGCCTATTGGGAAAGCACTATGTGGTTTGTTAACCTCCTCTGAAAGAACCCAATGGTTTGTTGTCCCATTTCAACAAGCGCCCCCATGGTTATTTCTAACATTCCTAGTGGTTTATCAACTTTAAAATAAGCACCTAAGTGGTTTATCAGCCTTACAATAAGCACCTTAGTGGTTTATCAACCTAATGAACAAACACTATGATGAGCCCCAATATTGCAATAAGAGTTTTGTAACTCCCAAAGCTACCAACTTAAATTATCAACCTGGGATTCGTACAAACTTAAGAGGGGCCAACATTGTATATGAAGGAGACACCTTCCTCTTCCTAGTCTGACTCCCTTAGATGCAAGTGAAATAAGGTAAAGAAACAACTTCAAATGAGAAAATATCTAGGTAAATTGTCAATCCTAAGTTGCAATGAGGTAAATAACTATAAACAAACCTATTCTACTTTTGCTCAAAAGTAAATGCAATAAAGGAAATCTATTCTATTTGAAAAAATGTAAAGCATAATGATAACTAAGTAAATCTAATCTATCTTTATAAAAAGGAAATAACGATAAATGAATTTTATTATATTTTGCAGGAGAGGAAAGTCCTATATTACTCTTTCATGAAGAAAATCACACTTTGCATCAAGTAAATTGCAGGAAGGAAATCTAGACTAATTGCAAAAATCAAAATTCAAGAAGAAAGAAATGTAAGAGCTAAATGGTGAGCTAACCAAAACTCAACTCAACCAAAGTGGTCTCAGAAAGAGGAAATTTCAGCCTAAAATTGGCCTCGTAAGGAAAACTAATAAAATAATGGTTAAAATAATAAAATAAAAGTTATGAATTTTGGAGGGAAAAGAAGAAAACTAATTTTTTAATTGTATTTTTTGACTATTTCCTTATATTTTTACTCAAATTTCAAGTGTAGACACTAGTTGGATGTGGGATTAAATTATGCATCCAACGAGTACCCATTATGCATACTTTTGAGAAGATCCACAAAGTGTGTTGAACATGATTTTTTAATGTACCTTCAATTGTTATCAATATGGGTCTTCTCAAAAGTATGCATAATGGGTACTCGTTGGATGCATAATTTAATTCCACATCCAATGAGTGTCTACACTTGAAATTTGAGTAAACCTATAAGAGATAAGCCAAAAATACAATTTTTTTTTTCTCCCTCTAAAATATTTACATGTACCTCTTTTTAAATTTAAAGGATTTTGATTGGTTTACATATTATGACATGGAAATTACGTGAAATTTTCATGGCACTTTTAGGCCTAAATTTCCTCTAATGGCATTCATATGCTATAAATCTACTTCTACCATGAATTTGGAGTGAATTTGGGCAAGGAAGATTTTGAAAACAAATTACTATAGGATGTCTGTTGCTGGAGCTAACTCGCTAGATGCACAAAAAAATCAAATGGAAATGAGATGGGGTGAATTTAGTTATTAATTAGGATGTAATAGGACTCCAATCTAAGTGGAAGCATTCAAAAATACCCTTGTTAATATGTGCTAAAAAATAGCAAAAAATTACTACTCTAAAAACTAGAAATTCTAAAACTAGTGAGCTAGTTAACCTACCAGATGCCTAACCTAATCAAGTGAAAATTCTATGGGGTAAATTTTGTTATTAAATTTAATGTTTTTAAGACTCAATCCAAGTGGAATAAATTAAAAATATCCTCGTTAACACATACTAAAAAATAGCATAACATTACTATTTTTTTGCTACAAGATACTTCCAGAAATTCCAAAATTGTGAACTAGTAAACCAATCCAAGTAGATCAATCATGGGTATGAATTTTCAATATTGTTCTAAATATGAATCATTATTGTGACTTCATAAATAACGTGAAAAAAAAACTCACTTAAATCATTTAACCAAGATAATATTCATCAAATGAAGCATGGATATTAAGTGTAGAAAAATGCAAGAATAAGAAATGCAAGTGAAGAAGACATTCAAAGAAGATAAAGAGATTGTACAATAGGGATCTGAAGCTTATGGGATGCCCAATAATAAGGTTACTCAGAGTAATATGACAGAAATAAATATTTATATGCTAAAAATGACACCAAACTTCATTATTTGAATTAATCCAAGTACACCCTTGCTAGAAATGAGAGTAGAGATGTTAAATAACAAGTTTTCTCCATAATAAGACTAAGAAATACATGTCCCTAGAGGAAAATTCAAATTTGCACTTATACAAATAGATGGGAAAGAATCCTCCTTTAAAGGAGGCAAATTTCCCATCCAAAATCCTGCAAAAGGTGGATCTGGTTCCCAACACTAGGAATCTTCATTAAATGACAGGGAGCACATTCCTAGATTTTCCCAATCACCAGAGCTCCAAAATTTGTGCAACAATTTCATAATATCATGTTGGCATAGGTGGAGTAGTTCAATTGGTGAAATTGAATGGAGATCCATTTCCTAGAAAGTTAACTGGAAACCAATTGAAGCCATACACTGGGGATCCAGCTAGATGACTATATGATGGAAGCACAGTATTAGCACTCGAGGCAACTAAAAGGAGGCATGGGACTATAAACTACACTGCTTGGATTGTAGAGCTGCGTGACAGGGGAACTGCATGGGAGGGAATAATTTCAACTCCCGTAGAAACTACAAGTGTTGGAGGATCTATGGCCTCTGAGGGAGATGCCCCTGAGGTCGTAAGTGTGGAGTTGCTTTCCGTGGTGCCAAAATCATCGAGGTCACCTAGGCCAAAGCCTATGATGGCAGGAGAGGATTCCAAGATGAAGAAATAAAAATAGAAATCGACAAAGCCGGTGTGCAAGTGGCCAAGGAAGCACTAGAAGAAAGAGAAGCCCACCGTGTAGGAGAAAGACAAGGTGGTAAACCTAGAATCCGATGAGGGCATAGATGAAGGCACATAAGATATTGATATTGAAGAAGTAGACCCTATCTCAAAGCTACCCGAATACATCCCTCCACGCTGGGGTAAGGTGAAGGTCCCGAAGGACGTAGATGAGGGAAATTTTTTGCTTAATACACCTTTGCTACCCGATCAGATAATGTTTGAAGGACCGTGCTTAGCGCGCATCCCCCATATAAAGCTTGAATATTGGGACTTGGCAGACACAGAGCGGTTCCCCCACTTGGCTACTGATAATTTCATGCAGAGGGTATTCTATAAGGATTCGGGTGTCACTGCACTAGAGCTAGTGAAGTGGATCTATGGGGTGGAGTAGGCAAGATTGCTGAACCTGCTATGGGTGCCGCATTACCACCACGCACCCATAAATTTGATAGTTATCAAATAGTTGATGTGTCTAGTGCATGATGGGTACCTTTGGCTGGAGGAGCCGATACCAATCACGGATATGTTGATCCATAGGATCACATTGCTACCCCATTCAGGGCTGAATCCAGCCAAGGCATTTGGCAGAAAGGTGGGTGAGTGCGACCTCACCGAGAGAATGAAAGACAAGTTTAAGCTTGTCAAGAAGTTGAGCAGATTTCACTTTCAAGTGTAACGAACCCGGTGATGAAGGTGGCCACCCAGATCTTGGATGGGAAGGTAATGAGGAAGTGTCATGTAGATGAGGTGCTGACACCAGTTGTTTCATTAGCGACCCACTGCATGGAGGGTGTACAATTAAATTGGGCGCGCTACCTATGCAGTGAGTTCCTTGTGAACTGTAGAGAAGCACATGACCACATCAAGACATTCCATTACTCTTGGCTATTGTTATCAATTGTGTTGGTTGTGTAGGAATTATCGAAGGACAACCAGTTTCCTCTAATCGTGTTAGATTTACCAGAAGCAGTGAAGTTCGCTTCGCTATGGGCCGCAAAGGATGTTGAGCAGGTCAAGGAGAGTAAAATATTTTGGGTACTAATGGAGGTAAGCATCTGCATGTCCATCAAGTGCAAGCCAAGGCTATCACCAACTATTTATGAGTAGTTATTGGGATACGTGGAGTTCAAGGTGGACTTCCAGAATATCTCCATCCAGGCGCAGAAGGACCCAGAACAGAAGTGGTATGATCTTCCATACCTTGCGACGGATGATTCCATATCTGCAGTCCTCAATCGTTGGCTAGCCGATTGGAACAGGGTCTCAGATTTGTCAGTCAGGTCTAGTAAGTTTGTAGGAAAGAAGAAGAATGAAGAGGCTCTGTCGAAAATGCAGCAGTTGGCTGACAAATGGAAAAAGGAGGCTAAGGAAAAAGTAAGAGCAGAAGAAGAGTGCGCTGCGAAGGAACGGGAGGAAGAGCTTGACTTTGACAGAAGCCATAAGTCTCCTTCACCGTAGATGAAGGAAGAGGAGAAATCTAAATAGGATGGTGGAGACTAGGAGAGCACCCCCTTCCAGGTGAAGCAGAATCGGGAGCAGGAGGAAGAAGGGTTGTGGAAAAATTCCAAGGCCACCAAGTCATCACTAGACCCAATCAACTTGATAGTGGGTGACTTGGATGACATCGGGGATAAAGTAAGGGACATGATGGCTGAACTGGTGCAGCAGTTTGAGCAGCAATAGAAGCAAGCCTTGGTTTCCATTCAGATGGGTTTGCATGAGCTGCATATCCAAACTACTCAACTTCAGGTAGGTGTCGGGCAGAGCAGTGCGGCGTCGACTAGTTTGGCATTGGGGACCACTGGAGCTGCGGAGATGGTTCTCTCCTTGGATCCTCAGGTCGTCACGCTGCCTGATGGAGCCCTCAGCGTAGAGATAGATGTTGACAAGGCTGTGTTAAGGAACATTGGTCCTAAGTTGGCCGTGCTTCCAAGCGAATTCCTTCACACACTACAAGAAGCTATGATCGCAGAGCTTAGGGCTGGAGAGTAGCACGTGCTAAGTGTGATTAGCGAGCAGAAGGTTAAAAACGAACAATTTTTTGTTGAGAAAAAAAAGATGATAGAAACTTGGAAGAAGGTCCAGGAGAAGAATGAGCGCACCGTAGTGGTGGTAGCAGAGGTGTGTAGAACCGTTCCAGAACTGCACATCCCCGAAGAGGCGCATGTGGAGGCCAAGATTCGGAAGTTGGTTGTAGGAGTGCGCAATGATCGGACTGAGATGGCCAAGGTTCAGTTTGAGCTGAACCTTAAGATTATAGAGCTCGAGTTGTGGGCACAACCTTCAACTCCACTAGAGGTTAGAGAACAACACGAGGCAGCTGTCAAGAATGTAGTCACTGCAGTAGATGTTGCAGTGACATATTGCACTGCACTTTTTGAGCAACCACTGGAGGTACTTACCAGTCTGCAAGAAGATCCCAACCTGTAGAGGTTAGCAACCGGGGTGAGGGAATTGCAATAGCGGTATGATGAGGCAAGGGTGGCGACGCGTACTGTCACTGTCACGCAGTAATTGGCAAAGCTACAAGAGGCAAGAGAATTGAAAGAATAGGCGGATGCATAACAACGAAGAGAGGTAGTACTCAAGGCCAGATTGGGGCCTTGGCTAGGTGAGGCTTATGTGCTCACCACCACCATTGAGGAAAATTTGAATAACCTGCAGACAACACAACAGAAGATCCAGGCAGCTATTGCAGGACCAACAATGGAGTAGATGGTAAAGCAGGTCAAGCAAGAAGCGACATAGTGTACCACTGAAGTTGTAGTTGTGCAAGTGGAATTAGGAGGTCTTCAAAACAAGATCTCCATGCCAGCAGAGTGACTCGGGGGCGAGTCACCATATTTGTGTTGGGGGCCTGTTGGGACAGGGTTCCCTAGAGTCAATTTTGGGGATAAAAGCCCAAGTTTTGGGGCAGAAAGCCCAAGTTTTTGTATGAAAAGTGTAAAGTCTTCGTAATTTGTGGTTGCAGAGTGCGTAGATGTAAAGTGTCATGAAGGGTTTCCACCCTTCTTTTATGTAAGTTGTGTCGGCTTTAGAAGATACACCCATGGTTCGCAGACCATGGGATTGTATAAAAAGGAGAGTCTTAGAAGAGTCTAAGGCAGTTTTTGGAGTTGGATGATGAAGATAATGGGTCATTAGCGAAAAGAGTGAAGAGTCTTAGAATAGAGAAAAGGCTCTACTGCTGTGTGCACAGAGGCCTAGGGTAGAAGCCCATAGCTGAGTGCCCAGGGTAGTTAGAGTCTGTAAGAAGATCTGAAGTACTAATAAAGAAGTTTACTTTGGAAATATCTCTGTTTGATCTATTTACTTATGTTATGAATAAATGTGGTTATGTTATGCTGAATAATGGTTTCATGAATTAATGTTGTATTAATACGTGAATATATAAGTTTTACATTGTTATCTGTACGCAAGTAATAATATTTGTTTACGTGAAGAACATATTAATGCATATTGAAGTTATCAGATACTTAAGCTGATCTGGGTAAATACGGAAGTAAGAGAAATCACAGAGCGTGTAAGTGGTTGATTCACCTGGTTAGGGTCCCCGAACGACAGTCGTAGACCTCCGTGAAGGTCTTGAGGTCGATTAAGAGAAGTATATCAATAAGCCCTAACAGGCTTATCAATCTATGTGAAGGAAGAGTTAGGGCATAAAACGACATCATAACCATCTCTGGGTGTAGAAACTTGGTTCCAGCATCCCCCCATATTGCTTCGGGTGAGACTTCAGTCCGCGCTCTGCAGATTAATGTTGAAAGGGCCAGTAGTTTAGGGATATGTTTGGATAAATTAATGGTGAACCTGGGTCAACGCCCACTAAGCCAACATATCATGTTCATTTATTATCCAATCTTGGTCCATCGTGTAGTAGGGAGCAAGTCCCTAAGTTATCTTAGCCTCCAAATCTTCATAATCTGCCCAATATTCTCACAATATTCTACAAAAATAAATAATATTAGGGACATAATATTGAATTATCTCTAAATCTTCCTAATAAACATATTAAAGCTAAAAATATGTCATCCAATGTAAAAATAAAGGTTTAATGTGTTGATAGATGGTCAAATGTGCCTTTATTTGTGTCTAATTTGGAGGCCCATCATACTTCCGTACTAAAAGTGTTTCTCATCCTCTAAGAAACTTAGTGAATTAATTGTGCCTCATTCATGGCCCTGGTTGCCTCTCTCCTGTACATTCTTAGTCCTTTTCCTTAGGAAGCTTGGTTGTAGGTTCTGCAAGGACAAGCACAAAAATATAATTATTCTTTTCATGCATTTTTTTAATATTATTTCAAGCACAAAATCATAATTTTTCCCTTTTAAATTGAACTTTGATAGCTTGTAGGATAAAGTGGAATTATCTACATTGCATTCACACCCTCTCCCTTGACACTCTCATTTCATTTTTACTCGAACTTCCAAACTATCTATGCAAAAAAAAATCACGGTTTTACCATTAGTCTTCCTTTTGTCCCTTATGCAAGATGTTATCTTGAAGATTTCTAGGCTTGGAAAGGTCTTCCATATCCTTTCCCAATCTTCTGCTACCTTTTTCACCTCTAGAACCCTAAAAACACCCTCGAATGCAATCCTGTAGAAATATAGAGAACCCTATAGCATATTATCTCAATCATGTAGCACTTCTCTGCCTTCTTGTAGCAGGGGAAAATACTCTTGTATATAGTTAGTCTTGGGTCATCTAGTGTTTGGCTTTATCTATGAGGCTTGGAGCTACTTCCCCTTTGATTGGAGGGAGGTTACTCCTTCAATTTGCTTCTCATTTCCCTCTAATCCTTCCTTTAGGTGAATTGTTAATTTCTTAGTCGTCATTGGGGTTGCTAAGGGAGGTTGAGGCTTCCCTTGCTTGATTCTATTGCTTCTCCTTATTTTGAAATACTAAGGACCTTGCTTTGGATTCCTTTCCTTAGGCTTGATTAGTGCTCCCAAGGATGCCATAGTGGCAACCACTTCTTTCTCAATGTTTCCCTCTGAAACACTAGCTTTCTCCTCCTACCTCTTTCTATTTTAAGGTCTATAGGTTTCTTCAATGATCTTGGAAGCTACTTGTTCCCCTTTTTCTCCTCCTTTTATCTCTTATTTTGATTTCACCTTTGAAATTTTTTTCTCTATTTTAGCCTTCTCCTTCTCTCTCTTCCACCCTCTTCTTCCTCTTCTTCTTCTACAAAACCATCCTTGGATATATCCTCAAGTTCCAATAGGATTTTACCTTGTGAATCTAGAAAGTCTCCTCTATCCATGTCAACAAAATTCATTCATGCCATAGGGTGTTGAATGTGTTCTTAAGGTTTGTGCAAGTGAACCTTGCTACTAATTATCAATTTTAGAGAAAATTAGGATTTCCGCTTATGGAGGGAGGAGGAGTAGTGCTTCTTGTTGGTGAGTGAGGTGAAAATGGTATGCCAATTTCAAAACAAGTTTATTCTCCTATCAGATTCTCATACTCTCAAGAAAACTCCACAATTAATTTTTTTTAGGTTTTTACTACAGGTTGTTTAATGGAGGAATTTTGCAAAATTTCATAGATTTTTTGTTTGTAAGATATGAGAGATCAATTACTTACTCCTCCCTTGCAGGCTTCTTCAAAATTCTTGGTTTTGTGGTTGAAATTGCTCAAATTGGGCCCCTTTACACCTCTTGGGACAATCCTATAGCACATAGTATGCATCCTATAACACATAGTCTACGTCTTATAGTAACTACTATGTCTCCTATAGCACACAGTCTGCGTGCTGTAGCACCTACTCTGTCTCCTATAATAGTTGGTCTATGGTCTTGAAGCTTATTTATGGAAACCTGTGAGATTCTTAATGTAGCTTATTCGACCTCCAATGATGGAAGTGGGCCCCTTTACCATTTTTGGAATGAAACTCTTGGTGCAAATAAACCTCAAACCCACTTTATTCCATTTTGTGGCTTGGTGGTGGGCTCAACATGTTGTATTAGATAGCCCCACCTACCACCTTCATAACTTCCTCATTGACCCATTGGCTCACCCTCATAGTCATCACCCTTTTTGACTTTGCCTTTTCCCACATGTGATGAGGGAAAGATAAATTCAACTCATTGTTTTAGGGTGGTCAAGGTTGATGAACCATCCTTAGCTTATAAAACCTCATCTCTCATGCATTGATAACAATTTTTTAACCATAATATTCTCATGAGGAGAGGTGAAGAACAATGCATACTTGTGCCTACCTAATGGTCTTGCTAATGTGCTAATCACTTGATGGTTTCATGGAATTTCTAGACATGGTTGAGGCTACTTTTGAGTGTCTTCTAAGATGTCATTTATTTGCCTTCCTTACTTCTTACAATTGCATTGAGAAAATACAAATTTATAAATATTCTTTACTGATTGAAACTCGATGATGCAAGTCCTTCTGGATGCAGGTGCTCTTCTTTGGAACAAATGTTGATGTTTTTTGGGTGTGTTAGGTTCCTATACCAATAAGAATCATAATTTTTGAATGGCTGAGATTAACCTGTAATATGTACATACCTTTGCTTTTTGCAAATGTTTTCCATATTCAAAAAAATAAAAAAATGTAAAGAGGGTATGTCCTCAAAGAAAAATCAAAGGACAAAAAGAATAAAAAAAGGTCAAAAAAGATTAAAAAAAATATGAACCCCAAGAAAACTAAAAGATCATGAAAGTGAGCAAGTCAAAATGCTACTACTATTTACTTTTTGTGCAAAACAAATGATTGCGTGCAGTTTGTAATCTTTGCCACAATCCATGATAGTCAAAATGTTTAAACTTGACTATTTCATGTTTTAAATTTCATGTCCATAGATAGAGAATAAAATCTGACCAAACTGTTTAATATTGGCAGATAAGTAGATTAGGTAGAATAAATAAAAGGAGCTCAATTGTTTACTTCTCATGCAAAACAAATGATTGTGTGCAGTTTATAATCGTTGCCACAATCCATGCTAGTAAAAATGTTTAAACTTGACTATTTCATGTTTTAAATTTCATGTCCATAGATAGGGAATAATATCTGACCAAACTGTTTAATCATGGAAGATAAGTAGATTAGGTAGAGTAAAATGCCACTACTATTTACTTTTTGTGCAAAACAAATGATTGTGTGCATTTTGTAATCTTTTCCACAATCCATGATAGTCAAAATGTTTAAACTTGACTATTTCATGTTTTAAATTTCATGTCCATAGATAGAGAATGAAATCTGACCAAACTGTTTAATCTTGGCAGGTAAGTAGATTAGGTAGAGTAAATAAAAGGAGCTCAATTGTTTAATCTAAGCCCTTGGATGTAATAAGGTTAGATTTAGTTAGTTTACTATTATAAAGAAAAATAAAAAAATGTTTGATAAGGGTTTTCTAGCTCAAATGCACTCTAATAAAGAGAAGTAAAAATGGTAGGATGAGTAGATGGGTAAGTAGAAGAAAGGTTGCAAAATTTTGGTGATTGATTAGACAAAAGCATGTGTATCATCTTTTTCATCATAAAAGTTCCAAATGTGAATGGGCACTCAAGCATGCAGATGGATATCAAAGTAAATTAATTAATTCCCCTCATTCATTTCACCTTTTACTTAACTAATTTCCCATAATAAAGATCAAAGTACTTAAAAAACCCTAAGTCAAAGAGGCTCAGATAATTTCTCTGACTTTTGGAGGGACCAGACCCTTGACTCAATAACTTATAGGCAATAAGCACTAAGTCCCTTCATAAGCATTCATTTCCCCCACTTCAGTTCATTCATTTTCCCTAAATAATATTCTTTCCTAAGGTTAAATCACTTTTACCTAGGAAAAGTATTTGTTCCCCCATATAACTCATTTTCACATCAAAAACCCATAAAAACACTATATCCTAAGTCTTTATGAGATTATCGAAAAGCATTAAAAACATGAAAATAATATGCTTAGGGTATGGTGTCCTTTCCTCTCATTTGACTAAATTATTAACTTATTTATTAAATCCTTAGTGGAAACCCGTTTCCCGTATATATATTAACTCCCGCAAAATTCCTAACCTAGTTTAATTATATAAACTAAGGATTTCTACCCTGGACCCACTAATTAATTGATCCTCGATTAAGTTAGTTAGAAAAACCCAATTAAATCTCGCCCGATACCTTAACCCCCACCTTAATATTGCATTAAACTAAAACCACCACGCTTAAATGCCCGTCGAGCCCCCCCCCCCCCCCCCCGTTACCTTTTGTGCAACTCCATTGCCCGACCAACACACAATCTCTCCCCTCACCATATGACGCCTCATGTTTATTTCGGAAGGGCCCGAAATCCGAACGTTACCTGCCTGAAATGGGTTGTTTTCCACTGGGTCCCTGAGACAACATGACACTCGATGAATGGAATCAGGCAGCCTCCCCCCAATACCACCAAACTCCTAAAAGCTGTGCGAAGAAAACTGCTTACCGCCAGCCCGCTACATGCCAAAACAGTCACTGTTCACCCTGGTACACGATAAACGACCATTGTTCACCCGTACCCACCAAATTTTAATTTCGCCCATAAATCCAAAAAGCCCCAAATTATTGTTTTTATTGTTTTTTTAACTGTAAACTTCCATGCACGCGTCTGTGAATGTCGAAAGCTATCAACCCATGTGAAATTTTACCTTGAAGACGCCACGAAGCTCCCAGATCACCTTCCAGCTTGCTCGTAGCCTTTTCAACAATTCACAGTTGCCAGTTACCCGTTTCAGACCCAGTTTTCTTCAATCCTAGGTATTTAAGTCAGAATCCATTGAAAACCCTGTCAATTTCCGAACCAGTCACTAAGTTTTCTTAATTGAAATTAAAGAGAAACTCTAGTAACTTAAACCCACCTAGAATTGAACCACCATTTCCTTAAAAGAGTGAAAATTTACCTCCCCCATTCTCAAATCCACAAGAAATGAGAATGGCAGCCCCAATTACCATGTATGTCAAACCAATTTCCACTCCTCACCTGGACTTGGACCACCTTCCCCCTACTGATAAAGATTTCCAAATCAAGGACACCTCTATCCATGAATCCCCTCTCAAATTATACTGTAGGTACAGAGACCAATACATAAACCATGCTGATAAAATAGGCCTTTGGGAGTCTAATTTGCCCAAGTATCAATTCCCTAAGGTGCACATCTTTCCAAAATTGTCCATTATTGCCACAAAAACTACCTCCATAGTCAAAGAGCAGTGATGTCCCCTGACCAAACCATACTTTTGACCATCACTGCTAAGTCAATAAATGAAATGCTGCAACTTCAGCCAGGGCAAAACCTAACCCCTATTTCAATTGGAGACCTATTAGATATATTCCCCAAGCTTACCATTGAAAAACTTGCTGTGATGTTCCAAACCTTCATCAGGGAGGAAAAATATATCCCAAAAGATCCTCCTCCATATGTAGCTACCATGTTTTCCCCATTTGGCCAAGACATTGTAGCAATGATATCTAGTGTCCTAGGTTACACCACCAGTGAGTATATAGATGAAATCATCCTGGCTTTCATGTCCATGTTCACTCCAGGACAACCTCCTGCTGTCATGTATGATTATGCCAAATTCATAGCTGATAGGATGCATGACCAACTTCTTAGGATGAGTAATGAGAGAGTATTCAAGTATTCCTTAGTTTTGTACTACCTTTTTCTATATTACCAAGCTGACAAGTTCCCCTTTACTCTCCAAAATCTTGATACTAAAGGTCACCCTAGGTCAGTGATTTCTGGAGTCCTTTGATCCATAAATATAACTCCACATATCCCTATACCAACTTCATAGATCTTTTTGTACACCCTATAGTAACAATGCTGATAGGCAACCCTCCTTCAAGAATTAGTTTAGATATCAAGAGGATATTGCAGCTTTCAAAACAACACAAAGTGGGATATTGGTACTTATACCAAAATCACACTAAAATTAGGATCTATTGTTGTGAGTTGGCCCCATATAAACTACCAAGATACCTCCCAATGAGGTTATTTTCTATGGAGTACTACAGGCAGATAATCAATTCAGATGAGGTGCATTTTGTTAAAGCTAAAAAGAAGGTTCAACTCAGAATTAAAGATTAGCTAGGCCCCTTTGTGTGTAATAGCTGAGAAGCTGGGAAGGAAGTAGAGAAAATCCTTCAGAGACTTAATCTAAAATAGAGCTTCATGTGGAGATATGATCCCTTGGACTTCATCTGCAGCAGAAGATAGAAAAACAAGATGGCTCCCTACATTCACCACCGAAACCATGAAATAGAAAAATATGCCAATCAATTGGAATGGGTGGAAAATACTTTAGTGGATAGGGATAGCACTGAAGTTGCTTTTGAAAATGCTCTAATTGATCTAGAGAAACAACTTGATGAGGGTTCTTTCCTGCAGGTGCCAGGAGAATCACAAGCCCAAGAAGAATCACAGGCACAAGGAGAATCTCAGGCACAAAGTGAATCACATGTAGAAGAAGAATCTAGGGTGCAAGAAGAGTCAGAACAACCAAACCTATAAGAGGAGTTAACTCAAATAGGTATATGGGAGCCCATCATGAGTACTCCCCCAATCTTGCAAACTCCTCTAAATGAGGAGAAAAGCCTCAAAAGAAACAAGGAAGAGGCCACTACTTTAGGGAAAGAAACCACACAGGCATATGCAGAGACCAACTTGGTCAAAAGGCAAAGGATAAATCCTGTTTTTGAACATGAATTCACAGAAGAAACAGTTGGGGCCACCAGCACAAAAAGAGAAGGAAGCAGACATGCCACTCCCTCTGGGGGGACTTTAGAAACTTCCACATCACATACTCAGATGTTGGAAAGGTAGCAAAGTGTTGAAGTGTCCTCATTCAGGATGCCAGCTGACAAAGACCAAGACATTAGAGAAAGGTACAAGGACATAAAATCCAGAAATGAGAGGTTAAAAGCACAAACTTATGCACAGTACTTAAAGATGACACCTACCAATCAGACAAGGCTTATGTCAGCCTATGATGTGAAAGAGTGAAAAATGCAGATGACATTTATGAAGCCCACTACTCAGCAACCAAGAACAGTAGCACATTTCAAAATGATAGACTTCGAAGTATTGGTAAAGGACATACATCCTATTGAAAAGATTGAGTTGCACAAGCAGACAGGGGAGATGATTTACTCCACCTTAACAGGGAAAGCCATCGTAGCCCACCAATTGCAAAACTCCCTGAATAACATATCAGCTTAGTTCAAATTGAAGAAGGCCACTTCATAGGCCAAAGACACCAAAATCAAGTCCTTAGAGGACTTAATCATTGAGTTGGGACATGATCCCAAAGATGTAAAGGCCACCGAAAAATTGATAAAGAAGAAGAATGATGACATAGCTGCTTTGAAGACGCAACTCAAGATTCCACCATTACATCACCCACAAACAATAGAAGTCCTGCAGACACAAAAAGGACAAGAAGAGCTTATGGACTTGGTCCTAAAGTTAAATGACCAACTGAAGGAAACAAAGAAGGAGTTAGACACATTGATTCAGTCCAAACAAAGTGACTTTGCCACCACTTCTAGGACTTCCATTCCCACTATGTCTACTGTAGTTCCTTCAACATTGGCAGCATCATTGGCACCCACAGCTCCACCTTCCACAACACAGCCAATCACAACTGAGTCTACATCAGTAGGCACATCTACAGAGAGAACAACAGAGCTAGTAAAATCCATGGAGGATATGTCAATCCAGGCAACAGAGCTCAAAAGGCTAAAGGAGAAAGTGGCAAGCTTAGAAACTGACTGTAAGCTTGCCCAAATTTAGCAGTGAGAAGAAACACAAAAAGCCCTAAGGATGGGTGAGAAGATTAAAGTCCTAGAAAAATATTTAACACTGCAAAAGCCACTAGGACAAACCAAAGAAATGATTTGGGCTAATATCATTGACTTTGACAATGATATTTGGCCATCAATTCAAGTTATATTTGAGCAAACTGAATTGGTGATGGTAGCCACTGAGGCTATCCAGAAAGTAAGGGAAGAGTTGGGCGAGATGCCTGAGGATGCTAATCGACTCATCCACTTCCTGAAAAGCAAGAATATGTATGAGCTCAATGAGCTTGGCATAGAGGATACAGCTGAAGCCATCCTGGAAGTCAAAAAAGTTCTTTCCAAAAGAAACCTTATGGTCAACTTAGAAGAAAAATGCCACAACATGCAGGTGGCCATTGACAAGTTCATGGCCAAATTTCAAATTTTGAGGGATAAAGGCCTTCCCAGTCCTATGGTCATCCATTTTAATCTTATGACCCAACTAGACTACATTGACAGACTAAGGAAGTTGGCCAAGGAACAAGCAGGCACTTCGGGTATCAAAGCCCTGTCAACTGGAAAAGTATTGTAGGATAATTTTGAAAATCTATTTTTCCTAGAACATGAGGTGAAATATCTGTTTGTCACCAAGCCCAATTTTTCTAAATATACAGAGGCAGACGAAATTTATAGAAGAATTCTAAAAGTAAAGTTACCTGAGGAGGAAAGGTGGGAAAAAAATGATAGATTTACTATAAGTTACCACAGTAAATCTAAAGGCAGCCAGATAAAACAAGTAAAGATAAATCAACAGGGTCAAAGAGTAGCAGGTTAAAGAGCATTAGTGAAAGAACAAAGTGAAGATGGTTCCAGCATACAAATATCAGCCAGCTTAAAGGGTGGAAACTCAACTGCAATAGCCAACACTGCCATAATAAAAGGGACAACATGATGCAGTTTTCTATCTGTCCCTACCTTCATGCTTGAAGATATTTTGATTCCCTAGATTAAATCTCAGATTGTTATGAGATATTTTGTAAATATTTTTTTTATAAATACTTCACATTTCAAAGTATTTAGGGTGGATTCAAAGATATTTATGTAGACTTTTCTCTCAAATCAAAGTCATATTGTATCAAAAAACTGGATTGGCTTGCTGGATCATGGAATAATGCTCAGATATTTTTCAAGATTCTTGTGTAAAGTGGAAATCAATTAAGTATTCTCTCATGTGTATTATTTTTTTTCCTTATGTTTCTTAATAATCATGTGTTTCTATGAAATCTGAATGTTAAACTAGGAATGATATTTCAAAAGTTGCTTAAATGTACTCTGTCTTGACTGTTTACATTCTTAATGTTGTCTGCTAAACTATCTTAGCTAGGGAATTCTTAACTGCTCCTTAGCTTCCATAGTTTTCCTTTTAGTCTATGTAACAAAGGATTCTTAATTTCCCTTTGTTGATGATGAACCTCTGTTCCTCATTCTAATCCTGGTCCAAGGATCCTTAAGTGCCCTTCACCCTGGTTAGGATCATTCCATCCATCAAACCTTTGAAGGTTTTCCTTTTTCTTTGCTATCTTGCCCCGTGAACACTCCCTTTAATGATCTTATCTAGTTATTCTATCCTTTTATTGACTCCATAGCCCAATGGCTTGAATAAACTAGCTCTATCCATCTGTTCCTAGAATTCCACCACCCAACCAAAATCAAGACCTTATGAAAACTAAGAACTAGCCTAAAATCCCACCCAAACAAAGGTAAATTATAAAAAAGAGAGCCCTCTCTAGACTTAGGTTGGCTACGACCTGAGTTTGAAGATTGGTTTGTGGTTACCTTAGATTATTCCTTCTTTTAATAACTTCTAGGGAAAACTTATGAGTGATAACATAGTGGCGACCATACTGGGGACTCAAATCCTTAGTCTTAATAAAACTTTGATAAATTTAAAATCTTTATTTCAAGCTCTTGAAGGGTTATTAGAAGTTATTTACAAAATTTCATAAAAAGAGAGTAATTAGAAAATCTCAAAACTCTGGCTTCAAGGAGAACTCACTAAACTAGGCTAATCTAGATCCAAATCCTCCCTCGGTAGTGGATAATCCCAACCTAATCTCAAGAAGATAAAGAAGAAAAGAAAGTTCAGTTAGTCCAACACCTTCAATCCAAGCAGATTCATGCCCTAGTGAGTGGTTATTCCTAAAAGACCTCCCCTTTGATGAGTGATTTGACCTTTCCCTATTTATAACCATGTCTGAAAGTGCACTTGATGACATAGTTCTAGATCCAGAGTTTATTGCTGATCTTGAAGTCCAAAAGGAAAATCGATCAATTGATGAGTACATTATAAATTCCCCCCAGTCATCCCTTACCACTGTTAAGATCCCTAAGCTTTTGAACTAGTTTCAACCACCCTCAGTTCACCATTATTCCCTTCCACTTCTGAACTTCATTCCTCACCCCCATTTATACCTTCACTTCCCTACCAACCTATCATTACACATCAATCACCTATTCCTCCCAGTTGTCCATCAACTACTGTATCATCTCCTGGTACCCTAACCCCACCTCTCATCCCAACCCAACTTAGAACCATGGAAAATAGATATGCCCCTCTTATGTTACCTACTCCACATGGTGCCATGCCACAAGATTACCAGAACAAAATTGTCCAATTTGATGGCTCAAGAACTTACATAGCACAACAACATACAAATAAAATGACAGATTTCTTTGAATTACATGAAATTGATATTGGAGATGTTCAAATGAGACTTTTTTCTTAGACTCTAGTTGGTGATGTGAGAACATGGTTTAGAGATTTACCTGCTAATAGCATAGACACTTTAGAAGTATTTTATCAATTTTTAAATAGATGGGAAAAGAAAAAAAACCCTCTACAAATCCTTTCGGAATATGAAAACATTAGGAGAGGACCAAATGAAACAGTCCAGGATTACTGTACTAGATTTAACAATATATAAAATGCAATACCAGTTAATCTTATACCCCCACCTGGCTTAGCTCTAATAAAGTTTCCCGATGGGTTTGATACTGATATGGCATTCCAACTTAGAGAGAGAAATCCTCCAACTTTAGAAGACATGCATAGTGTAGCAGTTAGTGTAGAAGCTAATTTGCTAGCAAAAAGAGCTAGGGTTAGGAATGAAAGGAGAGCATCCCTAAAGGATGAAGCCTCACCCTTTGACCTTAAAATAGATGCCCTAACCAAAGGAATGGAAAAACTGATGGATAAGATAGAGAACATTGAAAGGAAGCATCACTAGGATAATTAGCAAGCACCTCCAGTGAGAAATCAAAACTTTAGAAAGAATCAAAATCAAAATACTGGAAAAAATGGACTTGATCAGAATATTAGGCCTCCTTTTCAAGAAAACTATGCTGAAACATCCCATTTAGAAGACCATGAACAAGACACACAAATTAACTTAATGGGATTAGATGAAGAAGAAATTGTCTTCTTGACTCAAGATGATCAGGAATTACATATGCTTCAGCAATTGTAGACCCAATCTACAGAAACATTCGATTATAATCAAGGGTATGATTCTGCTATCTTCGAAGTGCACAAACAGTACAACTTGAGGAGTAAAAAGAACACTGATACTCCTGACCAAAAAAAGAAAGTGGTACCAACTCAACCTAAGAAAATCAAAATAGCTCCAGTTACTAAAACTCTCCAAATCCTCCCTAGACCAAATCAGAACCCTTCTGGTCCCACCATTGTATATATAACCCATGACTAGCCCCCTAATGTTCAACCATCCACTTCAATCCTCTCCAATGAGACAATGGAGAGATCTGCAAACACCATATTAGAAAATCCACAAAAAAATACTTCAAATACGGAAAAAGAAGAGCATTCTACTCAAACTCTTACCATGAAAATTTCAACCCTCAAATAGAGAAAGCCCCTTTTCCTTTCAATTTGGTAGCAGAGGTGACCTAGGTGGATATTGGTGGCCACCTGCCAAGTCCATCTGGACCCCCATCATTGTTTCTCTCAGCATTTTCAGTTTCCTTAATTGTAGCACAACTTACTATTTTTAGCAGTTTTTCGGGTCCTGAACTTCCGGAGTCGTTTTGAGGCCCTAAACGACGTTTTTTGGGAAATATGGGGGCAACATGGGTCCATGGACCGATGTTTCCCTTCCGAAAGTGGTAGTTCTCGGATAGATCTTTCTAACGAGCTATCGTACGCTTCAAACGGAGATCATATGCCAAAGTTATGACCCCGGGAAATTGATGTACCAATTTACCCAAACGGGGCCCACAATTTGGCGTTTCATCTTCTAGGGTTAGGTTTTGGGATGTGAAGGGTTTTTCATTATTTCTTAACAATAAATAGGCCTCTGAGCCTCATTTTAATACAGTTCATAGGCATGTAGTCACCACATCTCTTCTCAGAGATAAGCTACCATCGCCCTAGCTGGTTTATTTCCATTTCTGGTTGTAAGCATATTTCGGTATTTTCCATTAATGAAATGAAGCATTGTTTCCACTGCATCTTTAATGTATATGGTTATCTCTGTATTTTGTTGCGTTCTTGTTTAAATCCGGATCAGTGGTATCAGAGCGGTCTGCTTTTTCTCTGTTCTTCTTTGCATGTCCCAAACGAGGTCGGGATATAAGGAGTTAGGGCTTGAACTGGTTGAACCTTTGCAAGACCAGCCTCGCAAATCCCAACGGCCTCCCATGGCAGATGAGAAGAAAGAGGAGGGGGCAGGAGATCCTATCAAAATCTTGCTCAAAGAAGCCCTCGAGCGACAACGGAGCGCAATGATGGACAACTTTGCCCGGATCCTTCAGCGACTACCCAGAAGCGACACATCGGCTTCTAGTAGCTACTCTGGAAATGCCACGCCCTTTAAGGTACAAGTTAATTTTGAAATCCCCATATTCGAGGGTCAGATAGATGCAGATGTTGTAGATAAGTGGTTAAATCTGCTAGAGGGTTATTTTTCTGTTTATGAATTTTCGAGTTGGGAAAATATTGTTTTTTCTCTTCTCAAAGCAGCCCCCCACGTCAAGGACTGGTGGGAAACCTACTGCGAGCAGAAGGATGAAAGTACCGACTCACTATTTTTAGCCGCACCCACCTAGGATTCATTCCGGGAGGCCATCAAGGAGCAGTACTACCCTGTCGGAAGCTATGAGGATGAATACATAAAGTGGACCACGTTGCGGCAGGGAAGGGATGAAGACGTGCCAGAGTTCACAATTATTTTCCATACCCTTTGCACAAAGTTGGGGATCAAGGATTTAGATAAGCATTTGATACTCAAATACCGCGGCTTCCTACACAAGTACATCCAGGAAGAAATAGAATTCCTCAACATCTCCTCGCTCAGCATAGCATACCGATATGCCGTCAAGGTCGAGCAGAAGTTTAAACAAAAGAAGCGAGACTTTGGATCTGTGAATCTAAAGCAAGGGAAAGGTGCCCCTAAACCACAGAACAAAGGACAAAGCGAAGGCGGGGCAGCCCAAGACAACCCACCAAAGCTGCAAGCAAAGAACAGCACCGCGAAGCCGAGAAAGGACACTGGAAAATGGTGCGAGTTCCATAAGAGCTCCACTCACAACACAAGTGAGTGTCGGGCCAAGCAATCAATGGTGGCCGAGCTAAAGGTTTCAGAATCAGATGCATGTTCCGACTCTGAGTCAGAACCCGATAAGGGGTATGAAAAAGGGAAGCAGATCATTGATGCGGACCCCAGCGCCACTATTGCTACCGAAAAGATCCAGAAAAATGAACCCAAAGATCCAGAGGAGGAGGAGCGTCTCTTCCACTCCCAGATGTGGGTAAAGGGCTCCCCGATATAGTTCATTGTTGATAGCTGGAGTCAAAAGAACCTCATCTCAGCAGAGGTCGTGAAGCAGTTGGGCTTACCAACCACAGCACATCCACAACCATACGCCATTGGGTGGCTTCACCAAGGACGAGATCTTCGCGTGAGCCAGCAGTGTCGCCTTCCATACAACATCAAGCCCTTCACGGATGAGGTATTGTGTTCCATTGCTCCCCTTGAAGTTTGTGATGTATTACTAGGACAACCATACTTGTGGAAGCGACATGCTGCGTATGAATCAAGGCCACGTGATATTATTATTACATTGGGAAATAAGTTGTTCAGAATACCAGAGGTGGCACCACCTGTCGCCCTCTCTCTGATTACTGCAAAACAATGTAGTAAGATCATTTCTAAAACCAGGAAATTTGTTTTCCTGATGATACGCCCTCAAGGAAAGAAGAAGACAGTGGACGCGGCCTCCAAACGGGGCCCTTCTGCACGACAACTACAGATGGACAAGATTGTGGAGGAGTACGAGGACATCTTCACCTCCCCAGCAGGGGTTCCTCTGCACTGTCAAGTCAAGCACTCCATTGATCTGATCCCAGGTGCACCGCTACCCAATGGACCAATTTATCGGCGCTCCATTCTGGAGAACGATGAAATCAAGAGGCAGATTCAAGAGCTCCTGCAGAAAGGTCACATCCGTCCGAGTTCATCGCCCTGTGGGAGCCCGATCGTGTTGGTACAAAAGAAGGATGAGACGTGGAGACTCTGTATTGACTATCGGGCGCTGAACAAGATCACTGTCCGTAATAGGTACCCGATCCCGCGAATTGATGACCTCCTAGACCAACTAAAGGGGGCGAAATATTTCAGCAAGATCAACCTGAAGTCGGGATATCACCAGGTACCGATCGAACCCTCCGATGTGTGGAAGACTGCCTTCAAATCCAAGGAGGGCCTCTTCGAATGGTTGGTCATGCCTTTCGGATTGACGAATGCTCCTGCAACCTTTATGAGGCTAATGGATGACATCTTGCGGCCATTCACCAACTCCTTTGTAGTAGTATATTTGGATGACATTCTGATCTTTAGCCAGAGTTGGGAAGAGCACCTTCACCACATCCGACAGGTTCTCCAAACACTGCGGCAACACAAGCTATGTGCCAATTTGGAGAAATGCACTTTTGGCATGACCGAGGTTCAGTATCTGGGATACATCATTGATGAACAGGGGGTGTATGTCAATCCAGCCAAGGTCCAAGTCATTCGGGATTGGCCCTCTCCAACCACTCTAACAGAGCTCCGCAGCTTTCTAGGTCTTGCCAACTTCTACCGCAGGTTTGTGTTGGGTTTTCTCATATTTCTTGGCCCTTGAGTCAAGTCACCAAGGGCGGGGCGAAAGCAAAATTCTTTTGGTCTGAAGCTCAACAGAAGGCATTTAGGGAGTTGAAGGATCGCCTCTGCACGGCACCAGTGCTCGCGTTACCAGATTTACAACAACCATTTGAGGTCGAGACAGATGCCTCTGACTATGCTATTGGGGCAGTCCTTACTCAACATGGACATCTAGTGGCATATCACAGTGAAACATTTTCAGACACAGTCCGGAAGTACCCCACTTATGATAAAGAGATGTATTCCATTGTACAGGCCTGCCGACAATGGAAGCATTACATTTTGGGGAAGGAAACGGTCATCCACACAGACCACCGACCTCTGCAGTTCATACAGACCCAAGGGAAAATGCAGAATGATCGCCATCAGAAGTGGTCTACATACCTGCAACAGTTTCACTTGAATATCAAGTATAAAAAGGGCAGCACCAATAATGTTGCAGATTGCCTCAGTCGTCCACCGATCATGGGGCTAACCACCGTGCTCAACTCTTGCGGGCACGAGACTTCTGATTGGCCACTTCTCTACAAAAGCGACCAAGAATTCGGCCACACATACCAGACACTCTTGGAGGGTCAACATGTTCTAGATTTTCACCTCCAGGATGCCCTTTTATGCCACCTGGGTCACCTTTGTGTTCCTTCCAGCGAGCGTGCCAAGATGATTTGGGAAGCACAATACAGTCGGGCTACTGGGCATTTCGGGGTTGAGAAAACGGTGGAAGTGCTGCAAAAGTATTTCTATTGGCCGAATCTTCGACAGGATGTTAGGAAGTACATCAGATCATGTACTGCCTGTCCCATTGCCAAACCGACCATCAAGAAGCAAGGCCTATATGCCCCGCTGCCTACCCCTAGTCGACCTTGGGAATCCATTTCCATGGATTACATGTCAGGCCTTCCTTCCACTAAGCATGGAAATGACTGTGTTTTTGTGGTCGTTGACAGGTTCTTAAAGATGGCCATTATGGCGGCCTGCAAAAAGAATATCACAGCAAAAGCCACTGCTAAACTCTTCTTTGAACGAGTGTGGGTGCACTTTGGGATCCCACAGTCTATCATCTCAGATCGGGACAGTTAGTTCCTCAGTACATTTTGGTCCAGTCTCTGGTCAATGCTGGACACCAAACTCACTAAGTCCACAACCTTCCATCCTCAAACTGATGGCCAGACAGAGGTTATCAATAGGATGATTGTGCACATCCTGTGCATGTATAACTCAAAGCATCCACGCACATGGGACGAGAGCCTCCCTTATGTTCAACACAGCTACAACCGAGCTCTTTATAGCTCAACTGGCCACAGCCCTTTTTAGGTGGGCTTGGGATTCCAGCCACTATGCCCCATTGATGTGGCCATGCCATTTGCAGCTACTCACACAGATTCAGCTCATGTCCAGTTCGAAACAAATAAGGTAACCAGCTTCATTGAGCACATCCAACATATTTGCCAGCAGGTCCATGACATTCTGGAGAAATCAAATTCCAAGTACAAGCAACGACATGATCAACATCGGGTGCCACACAAGTTTCAGGTGGATGACAAAGTCTGGTTGCATTTGCAAAAGGAACGCCTTACTGGAGCCTATCGGAAACTGAGACCACTTCGATATGGTCCTTACAACATTACTAAGGCTGTGGGAGACAATGCATTTGAGCTCAACATTCCCCAATTCCTTGGCCTACATCCAGTATTCAATGTGGACCGCCTTCGGCCATACTTTCCACCATTGCTAGACACATCCGACATTGCAGAACAACTCACACCCACAGAATTAAATCCAGATTGCATGGAACAAGCTGCAACTGATCGGATCATGGACACACAGATCAAGGACACTCGCCAACCGAATATCCAACTATATCGAGTTGTCAAAGTAGGCCAACTCCTTCAGGAGGGCAAGTGGTTCACCAGGGAATAGGTTCAGCAGAAGTTTCCTCATCTCATGGAGGAGCTCAACGCAATGGGGACCATTGGTTCCTAAGGGGGAGGAATGATCTAGGTGGATATTGGTGGCCACCTGCCAAGTCCACCTGGACCCCCACCATTGTCTTTCTCAGCATTTTCAGTTTCCTTAATTGTAGCACAACTTACTATTTTTAGCTGTTTTTCGGGTCCTGAACTTTCGGAGCCATTTTGAGGCCCTAAACGACGTTTTTGGGGAATCCACAGGAAACATGGGTCCATGCAATGGACCCATGTTGCCCATTCCAACAATGATAGTGCTCGAATAGATCTTTCTAATGAGCTATTGTACGCGTCAAACAGAGATCATATGCTAAAGTTACGACCCCGGGAAGTTCATGTAACAACTTACCCCCCAAACGGGGCCCACAGTTTGGCGTTTCATCTCCTAGGGTTAGGTTTTGGAATGTTAAGGGTTTTTCATTGTTTCTCAACAATAAATAGGCCTTTGAGCCTCATTGTAACACAGTTCAGAGGCATGTAGCCTTCACATCTCTTCTCAGAGATAAGCTACCAACGCCCTAGCTAGTTTATTTCCATTTCTGATTGTAAGCATGTTTCAGTATTTTCCATTAATGAAATGAAGTATTATTTCCGCTGCATCTTTGTGTTTATGGTTATCTCTGTAATTTGTTGCGTTCCTGTTTAAATCTGGATCAACATGGAATCATATATTGCTTCGCCAAGTCTTAATTGTGTGAACCGACACCAATATCTGCAGTGATTAGATGCTTATGCTCTGATAACAAAATATTAAGAATCATAGATCAGTAGCCTTAGTTGGGCATGGTGTCCAAAACTATAAAAACCCTGAAATCTGGCAACTAAAAACTTGACAATCTTGAAGTTTGACACCTCTACAAACAAGTTTTAAACTGGGAAAGTCACCCTTATTCATCCACTAATGATTAAACTGAAAAACTGCAACTTGAAACCAAGTGCTCAACACATAAGCTTATTTATGTACAAGTTCCTACCTATGTACATGGCTGACCTCAATCAGATGAAGTCAATCTTCCAATGATACCAGATTAGCATTTGAGTGCTTAATCCAGAACCATTCTGCCAATGAATCTTGAAAATTCCATTCATCTTGAACAAAAAATAAATTATGCATAAAAGCAGCTCACAACCAAAATTAGAAGTATATCCACCAAAAGATATGTGTAGACTGCTAATAAATTCCTCCATGTAATCTGCCACAGGATCTTCAAAAGTATGAGAAAAAACATGTTCTTGATCAGCTCCAACAAAGAAATGCTCTATATATGAAGGTTCATGTCCAAATAGACCTTCTGTTGGGATGATATGCTTAACAGAACAATTAGTAACATCTTTAAGAAAATGATCTATGTCACTTTCATGTCTCCACTTTTCATCTCCAAGCTTTGATTGAAAATAACTTGTAATTGTAACTTCAGGAAGGAAAAGGAATTTTTTCACATTATTATACGACATATGATCAACTCCAAATAGATTATTTATCTCTGATCCATAGGCATCGTTGTGTTCTTCAATGCACTGATATACAATCTCTCTACCAGCTTCCTTTTTACATGAGATAGCCTCTTTTTCTATGATAGAGGGCTCAATGTATTGATGTCCAACACATTCCACTTGCTGGTTTCTTCCTATAGGTTCAACATCCAACTAATAAACTTGAAGAGCTTCATCCCGCTCCCTATTTAAACCAATTTCATTATAAATAGGAGGAGCATCAAATTTAACCATGTAAGAACTCTGGGGCTTTATTTGCAACTTAATTATTTCTTCCTCCTCTCGATTGCTGAGCAGAAATTGTTAATGCATGCTTGAACTTTCCTCTATCTGAATACTCTCTTGATCTACTTGAAATGTTATTGAAGAATTTTCTACATCATTTTGAGAAAATGATAGTTCTTCGCTTTTAGAGACTTGTTCATAACTCTGAATGCTTGATATATTTTCATCAAGATCATCAGTTTTTTCAATAGGATCATCACTAGCTTTTAAAGTTTCTTTAGCATGATAATATTCACAACAACCTTCAAAAATAAACTTGTTTGGATAATAAATTCTACAAGAAGAATTGAATACTAAATGGAAATATTTCAAAGATGAAATGCTTGCAAAAGGTAGAGACCTAAACCAAGTCCTGGCTTCTTGATCCAAAGAAAACATAAACAGTTTCATCTTAATATATTCATGAAAGATGCCTTGCTGCTCCATGCATTCATGAAACTCTTGGAGATGCTGAGCTGGATCTTCATATTCATTCCTACCGAATCTTGGAAGATACTCATTCCATACAGAAAATGTAGGCATATCATGGGGATAGCCAGTGATCCTAGCAAAATCAAATGGATCAAATTTATGGACTAAGAATGCAGGGAGAGCCATTAAAACCCAGAAAAGAAAACTTCAAAGTCCAGTAGAGTCACCAATCAATGTGGTAAGTGAAAATCACAGGTGTGCATATACAACCAACTGCTGAAACTTGTCACTCTCAAGGAACAACTTCAAACTTAATGAATCTTATGGAAAAGTATTCTTATTCTATTACTTTGCAGACTGTGGTCTTTGTTACAATGGAGTCGCCTTTTATTGTTTTTATTCAAACAACCAAATATTTCCTCCTCACTGAACAACCAGAGGAAAATATTGAAACCCAGGGAAATACCTTCTTGTCTTCTCTCCCTGACACTGACGCCAATTAATGTTGTTCCTTAAGAAACCAATTTCTTGGCTGTAGGGAAATTTTGCTTAAGAATTAATAAATATTATTTACTGTCACTTATTTTTTATTAGATTACCAAATGAAGGACTTGGAAAACTTGGCCTTAGACTCTTACTACATGTATGATCAGAACTTCTTAGAATGGCATTTGCTGCTAAATATAAATGATGAATGAGGAAAATTTGAAAGGGAAGCTAAAGACAATATGCTAATCTCTCACAAGAACTATTATCTGTAACTTAGAGGAATTATGATCATGAGGAATAAATCATAGACAATATGTTGGTCTTTCACAGAAACTACTATCTATAACTTAGAAAGGAAATGAGGACTTTAAGTATAGGAGCGCTCTTTAAGGGATTTCACCCTGTAGCTTCATTACTACACTTAAAAAAAAGAGAAAACATTTCATGACACATGATAGTGAAACTTACAAATTATATGTAACAACTCCTGGAAACTTCTGGTTGTTTTATTAATCAATGATGTTATCAGAAATAAAGTGGCTTCGTTCTCCAAAATTCCCACCCTTTCTTAGTAAATTTTTTTCCCCTTTATACATTTCTGGAACAGTTATTGAAACTGTCAAACTACTAAACTGCTTTCTAACTATCTAAATTAAAAACTATTACAAAACTTTTCATAGGTTTATAGACACCTCAAGGAACATAGCATAACATAAAACAACTGAATTTTAAAGAAGACAATAATCTTTGACTTGCTCTATTAATCCGCTGTCGAATGCCTTAATTTGCTTAAATCATACTGCTCTGTGTTAGATTTCATTTAAACCTGGGCTTACGTATATATTAGATGCCTTTTAATCAGCCAAAACATCAACAAACCCAACCATTGCCTTTTCCTTTAAATTTAATTTTAACGACAATTTTCCATTTACATAGCAAAATTGATGCAAAACGCGTGAAGCGGAACTGAAAAGGAAACAATCCGATTGTTCAGTGATGCATTGACTTTCCATTATAAATTGCAATCAGCACTTATTAAACGGTGTATCAGATCCAGTCTTAACAATTCTGCTATATGGTGGACCCGATGGTAGTATAAAACATGTGACATAAAGTATCGGGTCCAACCATCGTAATTGCAAGCGGCCCTTTATGCACCTTTAAAAATATTGAACTTATATATAAACCCTTTGTATCTACACTTTCGAAAATATAATGTAAGACGTGCTTTTTCCACTTTTAACAGTGCTCGCACGACTATCGAGGCATACCCCTCATCGCAATCGGCAGTCGGTGTTTTCCATATATACATATCTTATGTCATTGATGTGATGGATCCGCCGCAGTCATGAAACGTAATACATCAGCTTTCAAGTCCGGCTTACCCATATCGTAATCAAAAATCATTGAATGCACCAACCTCTATATTCATTGTTTTACGGACCCACCGGGCTGTTAAATATAACATAGATATATTTCGGGTCCGCCATCATTTACCGCAGTCGACGATCATTGAATACACGAACGAATGTATTAACGTTTTACGGACCGGCCTGTTAAGCACTTATTTATGCTATAATATTTTATGATAGGCTGCCATTCCGAAATTAGGTAATTTTCTAGATGAGATGTTCACTCAAAAAACTACGCAATTATGGAGGGGAACCACCCTTCCCTCCATAAATTGCACAATCCTGCTGGGCTCCATATTTGCGCAATCGAGATAGGAAACCCTCCCTCAGAAAATTGCGCAATCCAACCTAACACTGGGCTTCAACCCAAAAATTGTGCAATTCTGGGAGGCAGTGACCTGCTGACCCTAGAAATTGCGCAATTCCTGAGGGATAACTAGCCCTTCTCAGCCCAAAAACTGCGCAAAACCCTTTCCTAGGCTTGCAGACTACAGCATGTGCCTTCAAGTTGACCGGTTCCCTCTAGGACTAAGCAATCTTGATTTGACTGCATGGGCTGCTTTTTCCTGAAATAGAAAAAAACAACATGCAAAAGGCATCCCTAAATTTTAGGGATCTATTTTTAGCAACTAAAGGTTACATGCAAAGATCCTTTTAGAAAATTCCCTCCAAATGTCGCTCTATCCTATATTTGTGGCATGCGCTTCATAACCTCAATCTTATCAAAACTCATTTGTTGGACACTGCAGAGCTCACTCCTTACATCGATCTTGCAGCTTGGACATACCACATTGCATCTTGGATTCTTCAGCACATTCAGCGCAACTTTTTCAGGGTAAGTCTTCTTTTCATGTCTTGTGTTGCGTTTCTGTCACTTTTTGTATTTCGCTTTTTGTAAGTGATGTTTGCTTGATTTCAATGAACGCTTTCTATCATTTTGATGCATGTTAGCTTGTAGAAGCATTATTTTGGTTTTTCATTCATCTCACTGCTGTCACGTGCATGACATAGTTTCCGCATTCACGGTCATCATTGCGGCGACTCACTTCACACACATGCTTGTTTTCCCATTTTCTGAATCCTGTACTCACCGTTTGCATGCATGATCATTCACTCTTGTTTACACTCAATCTCGCCATGCATTCCAACCTTCTCCTGTTTTCAGTCGCACATCAGTGGGTCTGGGCTGCCTTGGCCCAGACCTTACCTTACCTGGCCAACAATGCGCATTTCTAAGAATGAAGGCTCTGCCTTCCTCCCAGAAAATGTTCAAATCTGGCTAGCATTGGCCTCTAGGCTTGCATTGTGCAATTCTGGTAGGTGGTGCCTTGTTGGCCCCAGAAATTACGCAATGCAGTTTGCTAGTTTGCATGTCACTGTTGACTGAAATTACGCATTGTGCAGTTTTAGTCCTTAGCAGGCTAGGCTGGACTGTGCATTATGTAGTTCTAATATTCAGCCAGATGTTTAGTCAATTTAGTGTGTCCTAAATTGCTACATTAATTATCAATCCGGGAGTCGTAAACTATTGAAGTGTGGCGCACTGTATGTGCAAGACAACCTCTTTCTTACTTTTATTGTTTTCAATTTTATTTTGTTTTTGGGGTTTTGTCTTGGTTGGTCTCCTAATGCAAATGGAAATCCTATTTCTAAGTTTTAAGAGTACTTTTAGAGGGCAGGTATGGATGTAGATTTAAGACAAGGTTTATGTCTCTTAGGATAACTTCCAGAACTTAGCACTTCAAAAAGATCTCAAAACATGCTAGTGATAAAATTAGTACTTAAACAGGAATGTAAATGTGCAGCTACTTAAATTAAATAAAAGATGAAATACTGATCATGAAATCACTGTCTTTGCTGCCCATCTAAATACAAAAATAAAATCTAAACTATTTCACTCAAACAAGCTAAAAATTGTAGACTAATGAAAGCAAGATCAATTTACTTCACTTATAATCCGATAGCTCGCCAAGTAGCTTTTCGAGGTTAAGCCATGGCACCGGAGATAACATCACTACAACAAATCCTGTGATTAGCATCCTTTTTTACTTCTTTTTTTGCATCTAGAGCCCATTTTTGGTGCTATTTGCATCCATTTATCAAATATGGTGCAAAACTTGACACAAAATTTGCATCGAGTTTTGCACCACGT
>APFE031685560.1:0-11765 GCA_000404065.3 Pinus taeda | reverse complement strand
GCCACACGAGCCCCTGGATATTGACGAAGAGGAGATTCATGAAGGGTTTTAAGAGTTGGATGTTGAGGAGGGAGATCCTATCACTAGGCTCCTAAAGTATATCCCTCCACGAAAGGGCAAAGCGAAGGTACCCAAGGATCCCGATAACGCTAAATTCGCAGTCTCTACACCACTATTGCCATAGAAAGTTCCATTTGAAGGTGCACTCTTAGGGCGCATTCCTACATTCAAAATGGAGGATTGGGATCTAGATGATCACGAGAAATTCCCACATTTGGCGACAAACAAATATTTGGCAAAGATATACTATGAGGAGACCGGAGTCACGCGACTGGAACCCATGAAGTGGGTCACGGGGGTTGACAAAGCTAGGTTGCTAAATCTGCTATGTGTACTGCATTTTAGCGGAACCACTATCAACATGATATGCATATGACAATTTATTACATTGGTTCATGATGGGTGTCTTTGGTTGGGAGAGCCCATCCCCATCATAGATATGTTGATCCACCGTATCACCAAGTTGCCCTACCAAGAGGTGGATCCAGCCAAGGGGTTCAGAGGCAAGAGTAAAGAAAAAAAACTCATTGATAGAATGAAGAAGGAGTTTGGCTTAGTGAAGAAGTCACGTGGACACTCTATGTGTTCCACCACAGACAAGTGGTGTAGTTTGCCGCTCATATTTTGGCTTACAAGGTCATGAGAAAGTGTCGCACAGATGAGGTGTCAACGGTAGTCATTTCATTGGCTACACAATGCACGAAGGGGGTGTAGTACAACTAGGCACAATTATAGTGAAGCACATGATGACGACAAGGAATTCCACTATGCCTAGTTATTGTTGTTAATTTCCCTAGTTGCATGGAGACTACCAAAAGATGGTCAATTCCCTCCATAGTATGTCAATTTACCAGAGGCCGTGAAGTTCACTTCACTATGGGAAACAAAGGATCTGAAGAGGGTCATGGAGATGAAGATATTCTGGGTGTTGGTCAAGATGGACCTCCACATGGTGAACAGCCAAAGGTTGAGTTTGTCACCTACATTGTTTGAGCAATTGGAGGCCTATGTGGAGTTTAAAGCGGATTTTCACAACGTATCCATCTGCGTGGGACGAGATCCTAAGAAAGTATGGTACAAGTTATTGTACCTAGTCCATGAGGCCGATGTGCAGGAGATTGTGGGAAAATGTCCAAGTGAGTGGTTGCAACCATAAGAGATTGGCACAGGAACAAGAAAGGTCAGGGAAAGTTCCTTTGTACAGGCCACAGTAGCACATAAGAAAAAGGAAGGTGAGAAGGTTGTTGCTCGAGAGAAAGAAACATAAAAAAAAATAAGGAAGTTTCTTCCAAGGCAACTGCTAACAAGGAGTGAACCACAAAGGAGGCCACATTGGAGGTTAAGGAGTCTACTTCTCAACATATTGTGGACAAGGAAGGGTCCAAGGAGGAAGGAGGTGGTGGCGAGGAGCAGAGCACTCCTTTTAGAATCACAAAGCACCAAAAGGAGACGAATTCCAGACCGAGGAAAAAGAAGAAATCAAACAAGCACGTACATGTAGATCCAATGGTCTTCACTGAGGGGGACTTGTGTGAGAATGGAGACAAGGCCCATGACATAATGACAGAGATATGGACACAATTTTAACAACAATACCAACAGGAACTAGGGAATGTGCAGAAGGATCTACGCAAGTTACAAATTCAAACAAGTCAACTTCAGGCAAGTTTGGGACAAGAGAACGGGATTCAAGAGAGCTTGCAGTAAGCTTGAATGACTGTGCTAGAAACAGATAGGACTTTGGACCTCAGAGTCATTCCATTACCAGAGAGATCATTGCGTGTAGAGGCATATGAAGCAAATACCCAGCTAGGATAGATCAAGGATGTGGGTGTCAACTTAGCCGCGCAACTTATTCAGACCCTCCAAGCACTTCATCACGGGGTATCAAATGAGCTCTTGATGAGGGAGAAGCGCGTGCTCTCAATTATTGATGAGGTAAAGATGAACAATGAGCACACTTTTGCAGAAAAGGCGCAAGCACTGAAGCAAAAGGAAGAACTAGCTGCGTGAAGCCAGAGCATGCAATCAACAATTACAAATGCATGTAAGATGCTACAAGAACTTCACATTCTAGAAGATGCAGCAGCAGCATCGAAGATTCAGAAGTTGGCTGCCACAGTCAAATAATCGAAGGATGATATTGGTTGAGTAACATTTGAGTTCCAAATGAATATCTTAGAGATTGAGTTGAAATTGCAACCAACCACTCTGCTAGAAGTCTGGGAGCAACGCGGAGTAGCCATCAGCGAGAGCATGGCCACTTTAGATGTAGCAGTCATAGGTTGCACACTGATCTTCAAGTAGACAATGGAACTATGAGCGACTCTGCAGGAGGACCCAAACCTGTAGAAACATGGCATAGATATCTGGGAGATGCAGTGAAAGTTTGATGAACTCAGGGCAATTACGCGCACTTTGGCTCCAATCCACTGCTTTGTTCACTTGACATAAGGAAAACAGCTTCAAATGCAGATTGAGGAGCTGTAGAGAAAAGAGGTCATATTAAAGGCCAAAATAAAGACATGGATAGAGGAAGTAAGCCATCTTACTTTATCAGTCCAAGAGAAGTTGAAGACACTCCAGTAGACACAAAGGACAATGAACCTCACGATGAAAGGCCTGACTACAAAAAAGCTAGTAGAGGAAGTGCAACAAGCCACGATGCAGGGTTCCACTAACATAGAGGTGTTGAAGGTGGAGTTTAACAACCTCCGCAACAAGATAGATGTGCTAGCTAAGTGACTCGAGGGTGAGTCACCTAATTTTTATTAGGGGCCCCTTGGGAAGGGGTCCCCGAGATCAGTTGAGTTAAGTTTTGGGAAAAAAATTTAATATCTTTTGTAATGAATGTAAAGTCCCCGCGAAATATGGAAGCGGAGCATGAAGCTAGTAGAAGTCAAAGGGGTTTTAGTCCCTTAGTTTGGTAGGTGATAGAGTTGTGTTTAGACCCATCCATGGTCTGCAGATCATGGTATTGTAAATAAAATTCTATAAATAGATGAGGCATAACGATTCTAAGGAGAAATAAAATACATAAGAATCATTGTAAGGGAAAGGTGCTAAGGCAGGAAAAGTCTGTTTCATGTACTTAGGCGAAATGGGAAGGCTCCTACAGTTGAGTGTGCGGAGACCTTGGTAAGTCTAAAGGTTGAGTGCACAAGCCGCTGTAGCTGAGTGCGCAGGGAGAAGAAGTCTATAATTAAACATTTATACTTAATAAAGATTGTTTTGGGCTTAAATTGATGCATCTGTGTCTTATCATTTACTTCTGGAAATTTTATGTATCTTCACTCTGTGATATGTTTTATATGAATAAATCCTTATTTACTACATGAAAATAGTAGATCTGTAATCTCTTTGCATGTTAAGAGTAGTTAGATACCTTCGCAAAGATCTCAAATTCATTTAGATAGATTTGCAGTAGTTATCTATTCGAAAGGGTTAGAGTTGTGTGAAGGTAGATCTAAGCCATAAAAGTTGCAGGAACACATCACATAGGCCTCTGGATGCAGAAACCTGGTTCTAGCATCCCCAAATACTACTTCGGGTGAGACTGCAACTTGCGCTACGCAGGTTGTTGCTGAAAGGGCCAACAATTAGGTTTTTGTTGGTTGGCACAGATAATAGTGAACCTGGCTCAGGTCCCATCAAGCCAACACTCCTTCCCTATAAATTCATTCCCTTACACCCTCAATTGGTTGGTCAAAGTAGATTGATCATGTTGCTGCTAAATTGTGCCTAATTTCTGCCAATTTGTGAAGGAGAAATGAGAGCTTGAGAAGTCTTGGCTTGGACTTTGAAACCCATCCTGAAGGAGGATTCCAACATCAAGGAAGTGATTGTATGCTTCCCTCTTGTTTTTATTATTAATACAATGCATGTTTACTTTCCATAAGCATGTAAATGACTACTTTCTTAGTATGATTCTCCTTGATTTGTCATATGGTTTACATTAGAACGCATATGTTATATCTTCCCTTGTTGTCTTTGTTTGATCTCTCTTGCAAGTATTCATTCACAACAGAATACCTGCATAGGAG
Organism: Pinus taeda; assembly: GCA_000404065.3. Taxonomy (NCBI): domain Eukaryota; kingdom Viridiplantae; phylum Streptophyta; class Pinopsida; order Pinales; family Pinaceae; genus Pinus; species Pinus taeda. The sequence continues at coordinate 7,662 of APFE031685560.1, read as the reverse complement.
TGAGGAAGTGATGAGATAAACATTGACATCGAAAAGTGACTGCATAGGAGTGAGGTGGGCCATCTTTCCTCTCTCATGTCATTCCAATTTAAAATAAGAGAGTTTTACATGTATTTGTTTTGGTTGTTACTAGATCCACTCATTGGACTAGAGGGATCACATCAATCCATAGAAGGGATTACCTAGTTAACAAAAGGGCCTACAACTCTTTCCAACTTGAACATGTATCCCTTATGTGCTAGAACAAAATGAGTATGATCTGCATGAAGGCCTTATCTTATAAATTTGGGAGAAAATACTCTCATTGGTAAGAAATTTGGTAAGCGATATGGGGGTACTTCAACTCCATATATCCTTATTTCTTTATACTCCTCAAAAACATGCCAATCTTCTACTTAAATATCTTTATGAAGGTGCAATATATCTTTCTCTTGAGGTAGAATTATTGGTGGTTAAACATTGTTTAAGATAGTATAGGCAATATCCATGAATGTAGATAAAAAGTGAGAAAAACCATAATTATTTTGTTTCCTTCTATCAACATTTGTCAACTCCACCACAAATCTTCTTTGACCCTTGGAATCCAATGTTCTCAAACAAAGATAGTTGAATTTATTAGCATGAACATATAAAAATAGATGGGCCAAAATAGAAGGATGTCTGAAATAACCAAACAACTAAAAAATTTTAAATTGAAAATTGATTAACTCGGTTAGGTAGGAAGGAATGTCTAGAATGTTGTCTGGTTGTAGCATAATATTTAGAAACTTTATGGCCCCTTTATTTAAAATCCTTCTATCATATTCACCCAGCAAAGATAAAATTATGGCTAAAATAGGTTGTGCATATTCAGAAAATAGAGAAATAGGCTAAGTTTCAGCTGTTGGAAGAATTTGAGCATTAGTGGGTAGAATTATCTTGAATGAATTCTCTCTATTTTCCTTTGGGAGTTGACAGTAAGTGAGGTGAAATGAAGCTTTGGTGAATTTTAGATAATTTTATACCATAGGGAAATTGAAAGTTTTGTTAATTAACTTAGGTGTGACTTCAAGGATGGTTTCTCCTAATGAATAAAGGATGAAATTCCTCTGAGGTACAGAGGATGTTATCCAAGACACAAATTCTGGAAAGTGATAAACATTTGGGGTAATAATGCAGTATAACCATGATTTTACAGTGTGAAAAGGGTCCTCTACATTTTGAAAACAACCATAGATATCAAAACGGGTTTACAAAAAGTCAAGAGGGTATAAATAATCATGCACTTTGGCATCAGTATCCATCAGTGGAAAATGAGAAGGAATTTTACCAATAATAGGTTGTTGGATGGGTTTTTGGAAGTTCTTCATTTTAATCATTTTTAGGAAAAATTAAAACAAGATGTAAGCTAATGGACCACCTATTTGGCATGACGATGACATCGAATGTTGATGTGAAGTACTTATAATATGACCCAACCATTGGTTGATGGGATCTTTGAAGGGCAAAGTGAATAGAAGGAAAAGGACAAGCAAAAGACCCCTTTTAAAACTCATTGTACTGAGTAGGAAGAATGATGTTGAAATGTGTGTAGGTACAGAAAGGTGATGTGGCATATATAATAACATGGAAGGTGATAAGGTATGGGATGGTGAGATGGAATGATGAGTGTGCACTATCTCACCTAATCATGTTTGATTATCACCTACAACCTTCATCATCTGCAATTTTTTGAAATATGTTTACGCTTCCAGGGCTTCCACTTTGTGGTTTGTTGGAAATTTTGAGGACCCCCCAGAATGAATCTCCACCGTTGATGTCTCAATCAACATTTTTTCTAATTTTTCTTTTGGGGGTCCTCCACACTTTGTTATATGAGCATGTTGTGTCGTCAAAACTCTGCTACGATTGTGGCATTGTTTGAATGTATGTGGATCCACTCCAAAATCACACGTCAGTTATCCCTTTAATATTTATTATATGCTGACCCACTTTTGTAAATTTATGGTACTGTAGATGATAAAATTGAGACAACCAAGTAATTAGTGATTTTTATTTTTTGTTAAAATTCCATCTCTATCGGTATTGTGACATTGATATAACCGTCATAATACCTAGGGCTATCGCAATTCCCATGCCTTAATGTTGCAATTTTTTCGCCTAAATGTCGCAATTTCCATGCCTCAACATTTGATCCAGGTGGATATTGGTGCCCACCCGCCTATTCCACCTAGACCCCCCAGTCAGTTTCATTTGTTTCCTTGTTCATTTCATCATTTACTATTTTTAGCAGTTTCTCTGGTCCTGAACTTTTGGAGCAGTTTTGACCCCCTAAACGATGTTTTTTGGGTTCTGCAGTAAGGCCATAACCATAGGTAGGGGCCTATGGCAAAACCTGTAGTACTCAACGAGACCTTTCCAACAAGGTATCGTACGTGCCAAACAAAGATAATATGACCAAGTTACGACCCCAAGAAGTTGGTTGCCCAATGGGGCCCACAAACTCTTGGTGTTACATCTCCTGGGTTAGGGTTTTGGTTGTTTAGGGTTTTCTCATGTTTTATAATAATAAATAGGCCCTTGAGCCTCATTGTGACACAATTCAGAGGCATATAGACACTGTAGAAATTCCCACCGTAGATCAACAGATTATGCAATATACTAAAACACAATACAAGATCTACTTCTACAACACTTTGTGGAAGCTTAATCGAATTGAGGAAGATCAAGAGAACATATATAACTGAGAATGAGAAACCAATCACACATTACACAGAAAAATAACCTGGGGAAGGCCTCAGCCTAAAACCCCAATCTCTGTATTATCATACAAGTCGAAAATAGTCACAGAATTACACAAAGCCTTAGCTTGGAAGCCAACAAGCTCTCAGTATAATCCCTTTGCTGTTCATAGATAGTCAAAGGCCTCTCACAAACCTTCTCCTCTGCCCTCCAAGCCTCCTATTTCCTTGCACAGATTTTCTTGGGGTCCAGTGCTTCCACACATGTGAATTCCCACCTCACATTGCTCACTTGGCCCAGTAGTAACTTTGCAATCCTGAAGGAGATAAATCCTTCTACATAGATGACTTTCCTTTATAGGAAAAATCCATCCAACTGATAGTACATTGTCCCTCCTATGATCTCAATTGGGTCTCTGTATGAACTGGCGTGCATGAGTTATTTATGAGAGAATACTTAGTTATCTGAAGTGCAGTAGTTACATGCAAGCATTAACTAACTTAACTTACATTAATTCAACAAATTGCTAGAATTAATCTAACTAGACTTGACTCAATTAACTAAGTCAACTAATTACAACTCAATATTACAACTCCTCCTTATCTCTTTAACTGATGGATAAGTTCCTCAATTAATGGAGAAACTGTTGCATGTCCCCACATAGACTTCATGTTTGATTTTCCTTAACTAATTAACTCAAGATGAATTAATTAATTATTTTACAAATAGCTGCTAAGATAAAATTCGAATTTTACTTCACTATTTTAGTTCAAGGAATAACTTAAATAGGAATCTATCCCGAACTGCTAAAAATAGCAATGTTATTTTTAGCACTTCCATTTTTCATTCCTTATTGCTTAGTCTAGCACTAGTACCTAAATTGCTATTTATAGTAGTGCTATTTTTAGCACTTCTATTTTTAGCATTTCTTGTTGCCATTTTCAACAGCCACCACACCTCTTCTCAAAGATAAGCTACCATTGTCTGAGCTATCTTATTTCCATTTTGTTTGTAAGCATAGTTCAATATTTTTCTATTAATGAAATGAATTGTTTTTTCTGTTGCATATTTGTGTTTATAATTATATTTGTGAGCCATTGAGTTCCTATTTAAGTTCGGATCAACGTTGTTCTTTCCATGCTTGACCATTTCAATCTCCACACATAAATGTCCCAATTCCCATGCTTAGACGTTGAAATTCCCTCACCTAATTGTTGCAATTCCTGTGCAGAGAACATCACAGTTCCTTCATAGAGATGTCAAAATTATTAACCTTAAACGTCGCAATTTCATAGCATGAACATCACAATTCCTACACAAAGGATGTCACAATTCCTCACCTATCTGTTGCAATTACCATGTTCGAACATCAGTATTTTGATGCATGTTTTGACAGCACAAACAGGTGTCTTTGAATGAGATGTGTTGACAATTTTTGTTTAAATAATGACACCAATATTTGCAATGACAATAGCCATCAACTTTTTGACGATAGAGAGGATGTTGAAAATATGACCGCAAAATGTTCAACGTTTTTTGGAAGCTCTTTTTCACCGTTATAGCTAAAAATGCTTGTTGCAAGAAAGATGAATATTTGTTACAATTTAGTGCTATATGTAGTAGTGTGTGTGTGTGTGTGTGTGTGTGTGTGTGTGTGTGTGTGTGTATACACACATAGATTATATCCTATGGATATTTGTTCTCTACTCTGTTAACACCCAGGTTGTTCCCTTTGACTCCCAAGGGAATACGGCCGGGGTAACCACTAACCAATCTTTGGATTACAGCTTCTAGCCCAACTGTAATCAGAAAGGGCTCTCTCTTTAAGGTTTGTCTCTGTTCTGTGGAGATTCTAGGCTAGTTATGAAGTAAGGGTTTTGGTTTATGTTTGGTTGGAAGGATGTTTTTCTGTAATTAAAGTGGAGATCTGCAGATAATGTTAGTCCATTGGGCAATGGAGTCTGTGGCTATTGGTTTCTTGAAATCTTGAGTTCGAGTAGCTAGAGTTACAGGGCCATTTAAATATTTCATGAAACAAACTTGAAAGTATGATGGTGGAATGTGAACAACCAGTGAAAAGAAATTAAGAATTTTCCACTAAGCTGAGGTGTGAGAAAGAGATATATTCCTCAGGAGCAAGACTTGAATTCCTGGAACAATAATCACTGTGAAAGATATAATGTGAAAGGGTAGCAATTAAGCATTACACCTTCATTACTATAACTGAAGAAAAACATTCAAAATAGCTTAGATTGGGTTCAGGGTAATCTGGGATCATGCCATGTTTCAATTTTCTGTGGTAGAATAGAGAAAGAAGTCTGTCCAAACTGTTAAATCTTGGCAGACCAATAGTTAGGTAGAGAAAACTAAGGCTCCCAACTGCTTAATCTGGGGCCTTGGAAGCAATAAGGGTAGTGCTAGATAGGCAATCAAAAGAAAAAGCCAGTGGAAAAGAAGAGGCACATAAGGGTCTACAAGTCCAAATGCACCCTCCAAGAAGAAACAAAAAATGCTAGGCAAGTAGATGGGTAGGTAGATGGGGTTGCAGAAGCGGTGTTCCTTTCAAACTCAATCTTGCTGGTCAATACAAGGAAAGCAACACAATGGAGCATGTCTAACTTCCCTTTTTCCTTGTTTTACACTCATTTCTAACATCCCTTCATCAGTTGTGTTTATGAAGGAAATTCAAGGTTTTTTGTTGGTTCTTGTATCCTTTAAGAGCCACATTTCTTGTGCAAAATTCTTTTCATTTTAATCTACTCCCTAAGCTAAGTTGTTTTCAGATAAACTTAGTGATGTCACTCCTCATTCACCTTCTCCCTCCATATTAACCTTTAACTTCTATTATCTAACTCCCTATGTCACCCTTTCCCTACTATTATAACACCATGGTGTATAAACCCTAAGCATTCTATAAATATCCCCCCCTTGGCATTTTAGCCATATGATTCACTACCAGGGAATTAAATTGACATCTGGTCAGTTTAAGAACCCAAGCCTTACCTCTTCTTCTCCTTTAGAACTCATTTACCTATTCAACCCTTCATTTTGCCTAAGAAACCTTGGAAAAACCCATTTCCACCCTTAGACCCGCTCAAAAGGCAAAAAATGCGTGGAAAACCCACTTTTTCCGCCCTATCCTAAGTTTGGGACCTATATGCGCTTTTATACAAAATTACATGATAAAACCCATTTATCCAAAGTTTGAGCCATACACAATTTTGCAAGGAAATATATTGAAAGAAACCATGATTTTCGCCTTATCCTAAGTTTTGAACTATGCGCGACTTGATAAAGAAATACATTAGAAAACCATGCAATTCGCAAATATTTCTAAGGGTCCTGCCGACCACAAATCCCGTGAAAAATAATTTTTTATTACCCGCCCGATGCCGTATCATCTGGACAGCTTATTGGCCCGTCGACCGTCCAATCGGGCGCTTTTCATCCAACGGTTGACGTGGATATCGGACCAGCCCCGACGTCCGAATGATAGCGTCCGATATCTGTCAGAGGCTGACGTCAGGCCTCGGCCACGCATCGCCCCCACAGCGTATCGGAGGCCCCTCTGACAGATTCCCTTTCGTATCATAAGCGGTGCGATACGATACCACTGTGGTTTCCGGTTTTCCGCCAATCCGCCTGCCAGCATCATCGCTACGTCACTGCCTGTGTCATCGCCGTGTCCGCGCCCCCGTCCACCATTGCTCCACTTGTCCACCACCTCACCACCCCCGTGGACCACTCATAAGCTGCCATGTCACCTGATGACATCATGCTGACGTCATTCGACCCTGACCCACCCAATGATGTCATGCTGACGTCATCCGAAAAAGGCGCGAATGTCCCAAAAATCCATATTTTTGCCAATTTTTCGCATTTTTTGCACTTTTTGCATAAACTGTTGTTGCGCCTTCTGCATACATTTTACGTGCAAATTTGCACCAACCTGCTCAATTTCGACCTGGAGACCTTCGGCGCGCCTACCCACCTGCACTTGTGACCCGGATTGTCAGTACACCAGGTATTTATCGTTGTTAATCCTCTCTGCGCCTGGTTTTATCTGCAATAAGCTGAAATTCACTTAAAAACACTGAGAAACACATAATTCACCAGCAAATCCCTTCTGCCAAGTTCCCATTGGAAGTTGGAAGCTCGAAATTCACTAGCTAAGCCTTGTTTAAACAAAACTTTCACATAACCTGCATTCTGTTCGCGCAGTCGTGAAAAGGGAAACCGAACCTACACCTAAATACTATAAAGGAACTCACTGAAAACAAGTATTTGCTTGCCCATTCACTGCTGTGTGCAGTATTTCAATTGCTGCGGTGTACCCTATCGTTCTCTGTTTCTCAATTCACCTCTTCTTCCAAGCAATACTCTTTTCTGTTACTCAGCACAAGTAACACTAATTTGTATACAAAACAGAGTTCTTAAGTAACCATGGAGACTCCAGTAGCACCTGTGGCCCTCAATATTGCCCCTTTGAATGCCCCTTAGAGAGAATTGGAGTGGCATCCTTTAGCAGACTTGGATTATCAAATCTCAGAGGACTCCCTAACACATAGCAGGTTCCACCTCCACCTGCTAAATGAATTAAAGGCCAAACATGTAGCTGGAATAGATATATTGGGCATTTGGGATTCCTTCCTCCCAATCTTCAAGCTTCCTCAGGTCAACCAATTCCCTGACCTAATTCACCTATGTGCTGAATGTTATGATCCCACTCAGAGGGTTGTGCTTGACCCTTCAGGCTCAGTTGTGTTCTACAACACCCCTGAGGCCATCAGAGAGATGCTGCAATTCAAGACTGAGAAGAAATTGCTTCCCCTATCCTTGTTTGATCTGATAAACCAAGGAGCTAAGATGTTGACAGATGCTCAGATCACAAAGTTGAACCAACTGTTTATTAACTCTGATACTGTGCAATACCCTCCTATT
>APFE031685537.1:48820-120082 GCA_000404065.3 Pinus taeda | reverse complement strand
TATTTTCTTGCTACAGGTCCATGTAATTTGCTCGCTGTGGGAAGGAGAAGGGCAATTTAGGGTTTGTGGGAACATGAAGGATATTAGGGTTTAGTGAAGAAATTTGGGAAGGGAAATATTTTGAAGGAATATGGGATGGAAACCTTGTATTTCTTGCAAACGATATAAATGAAATAATAAGATAAACATGCAGCAACATTTGTGAATTTTAATTGCCAAGGGTACAAGGATGGGATAAGAGGGATTTTACCTTGAAAAACAAACAAAACCCTAGCAGATTTGCCTACATTGACAACATTTAAATTCACCATTTCTCTTGCAAATTTTTGAAGAAGGAAACCATGAGACATGTCATCATTCACTTATTCCTTGTTATCATAGATGAATTTGGAGCTTACCTGGTCGATTTAGCAATTTGGGAGGGGGATTTGGGTGATTTGGCACGTTTCTGGCAAACCCAACTCGACTAGTCGCACCTCCCACTCAACTAGTCGCACCCCTCTGACTCGTCACTCCAGTTCAAAAATTACACTGTGGGAGCAGCTCTGACTCGTCGCACCTGCCCAACTAGTCGCACCTCCAACTCAACTAGTTGCTCCTCCAGAAATGACTAAAATCGCAGCCAAATCGCCTTTCTTTGCTTCTCTTTGTGTCTTGCAAGTTTGTCAATGCATAATGAGGCCATGAAGAGGGCTTTTTGGTCTTTATAGGTTCACATTTAAAAAAAAATTAAAACATCAAACCCACTTTCAAATGTTGCATGTTTTGGCATTTAATTTAACACTGTTTTTTAAGTTGCACTTTGCCTGAAATTGATTTTTTGAGTGTTTTCACTTGGTTCTTTTTGCAGGTTGATTCTCTGATGGATTCTAAGGAAGAAACCAGGGTTGTTGCCGGCATTCTGAAGATTTTTGAAAATTTTCTTTATTGTTGCCACTTTCACATGACCTTGGGTTTAAAAACAGAGTTTTTAAAACCAAGGTAAAAATAAGCTGTAGCAGATGAAAAATATCAATAGAACATAATTACAAACCTCCTTCTGGCTTGCTGAAGACCATTAGACTTTTGACTCATGACCTGGCAATGATTTTGACTGAAACCCTAGACCTAGACTTGGAATTTCAAGACAAAAATGAAACAAGTGTGACACAAGTTTTTTCAAATGGTATGACCTGATTCCAGCAAAGCCAAGAAGGGAACAAGACCAGCTCCTCCATCAGTGTTATGGCATGCCTAACGGGATGCAAAACTGATGCTGATGAGACACCTACATATGCATATGCAAAGGGCTGTTTGATCACAGATGGAGGGCTCAAGACCGACACTAACACAAGGTTTATATAGAAAGGCCCATGTTTAGTAGGGACAAGGAATCTCTAGGTAAAAATGGCCTCTCTACTAAATCTACCTAGGTAAATAAGTAAAGAGACCCATGTTTAGTAGAGAGGCCTTTTCAATTTACCTTGGTAATAATATTGTTCGTCTTATTTATTTATTAAAAAATCAACAAGGAGTCTCTCAACTTATTTACCTAGCATGCTTATACTTGGACAGAAAATTGGGGGCTTTGTCTACTTTATCCTTTCCTTTCTAAAGATGGGCTCAAACTTTATTTTCCCTTCATTAGTTAAATGGCTCAAATATTTTCAAGAACCAATCATGGATTAATATGGGGATTTCTTATATAATAGGGGAATAACAAATATCCCATTGCATGAAACTATATTACAAACTTAATCATATTAAAACTATTCATTCTACAACTAAGATTACATGAAAGCACATGAGGTAAAATGTGATAATATAAATTGTTATAGGTCAAATAGAAATTTTATGCCAATATTAATGTAGAAAATGGATAATTATGTGAGCAATAATGAAATTCACTATGTGTTTGCATTTACATCCCTTTTAATAAAAAAAAAGGGTGTTTAACATTCTTGTATTTGATTCCCTCATAATGTGACACACACATGAAAACATAGATGGAACTTATGAGATGGGATAAGCTAGAAAATAAAGTGGAAAGACAAGTTTTTGTTGCCATAGATGATGGATAAATATAGGAAATGTGAGGACCAAAATTCCTTTGTTTCATATCTAATTGATGAAATCTTCAAATTCCAAACTTTATGGATCCAAACATGTTGGATGGTAATTGCAAGATAACTAATATCAAAGGATGTTAATACTGCAAATTTCAACTCATTAACTACATGACTATTATGCAATATAAATCCTTGATTTGGGATGAAATGGGTCACCTCTTGTTAAACTATGACATTCTTCTCTTGAATGCCATCCAAACTTACTTTCATGGAAGCCTTAATTGTCAAATCTATAGGTAAATAGACCTTATAATATGGAAGAAATAAAGAACGATTGGAAGCATATATTTTATTATCAAAGAAAGGGATTGATAACCTATTATGGAAAATAATTTATTTCAAACGCTTACCATCGCTAGTAGCATTAACAATGCCTTCCTATGCACAATTAGTGGAACATTGAAAGGCACTAGAAACACTTCAAAATATGATAATCAACTATTTAGTTACTCTAAACATTAAATGGTTGGAAAGATTATTAACACAACAAATCAAACAAGTTGAATTAAGATGCTTCAACTAGAATGTGAATTTATTTTTGACTAAAGGATTGAAGGGAACTCATCACTTACATAATTTGAGACAAAAATTACTTTGGATTGATTATTCAATCAATTTTACAATTTAACCATATTTTTTTTTCACTACTTCCATGAATGTTTACAAAATGGACAAGGCAAAGAATTCTATACCAAGGTTAGGTAAGAAGAAAATTTTTTTTAGTAGTGTCATGCCCCTCTCAACTTTGTTTCTTAGCATGCTTACACATGGACACAAAATTGGAGGTTTTGTCTGTTTTAGCCTTTCCTTTCTGAAGATGTGTTCAAACTTCATTGTCCCTTCATTAGTTAAATGTCTAAAATATATATTCAAGAACGAATGGTGGATCAATATAGGGATTTGTTATGTAAGAGGGGAACATAAAATATCCCATTTCATGAATCTCTATTACAAACTTAATATTATGAAAACTATTCATTCTAAAACTAAGATTGTATGAGAGCAAATGAGGTAAAAGTTGATAAAATAATTTGTTATAGGTCAAATATAAAGTTTCCGCCAATATTAATGCAGAAAATGGATAATTGTGTGATAAATAATGAAGTTCACTATGTTCTTGCATTTACATCCATTTTAATAATAAAAGGGGTGTTTGATGTGTTTGATATTCTTGTATTTGGTTCCCTCATAATATGACACACACATGAAAACATAGATGAAACTTATGAGATGATATAAGCTGGAAAATAGAGTGGAAAGGCATGCTTTCATTGCCATAGATGATGGACACATATAGGACATGTGAGGAGCACATGAATTCCTTTGTTTCATATATAATTGATGAACTTTTTAACTTCCAAGCTTTATGGATCCAAATATGTGAGATGGTAACTACAATATAATTGGTACCAGAGGATGTCAATACTTTGAATTTCAACTCATTAAATATATGCTTATTATGTAATATAAAGCCTTGGTTTAGGATGAAAGTGGTCACCTCTTATTAAAATATGGCATTCTTCTCTTGAAGGCCATCCAAACTTACTTACATGGAAACCTTAATTTTCAAATCTCTAGATAAATAGACCTTCTAATATGGAAGAAATAAAGAAAGATTGGAAGCATATATTTTATTATCAAAGTAAGGGATTGATAACTTCTTGTGGAAAACAACCCCCCGTTTTTGTATTATTTCATAATAAAATAATGTGGACTGTTTTAAATTTTTAATGTACATATGAGTTTTTCCCTTTAAAACCAAAAAAGTCGTAATGTTTATATTCCTTTAGAATTAGGGCTTAATGCTTTATATTATATAGAAATATATGAATAAGGCATATGGCCAAAACCACCATAGCCAAGCAATTTATAATTTAAACACCTTTACACACTTTTTTTTAAATCTTAGCCCGATAGTGAGTAGCTCGGGTCATCCATAAGGTGAAAAATTTCAGATCTCCTGGGAAATTACCCTTGGATGACTCAATACTTTAACACATTGGGCCAGTTATTGAGCATGATTTCTCTTTTATTAGTATTTCCTGCTCCACTACTATTTCGTATGATAAGGAATTTGTGTCCCCATTGTTGGGCACTAAGTTGTTCCTAAAGAATCAACTTAAACCTCTACACATTAAATTATCAACTTGGTATTTCGTCTTTTTATTACAAGGTTCTCTACACAGTTGGTGTAATGGTAGTGTTGAGATTATATTGATCTAGGTGAAACTAATAAGAAGGAAAGAATGAGAAATTAAAGGAACAAAAAAATCTTTATTGAAATAACACTCGCTTTCTACCTATAAACTACAATCAAACTGATAAAATAAATAATTTTTTAAGTTCCTATTCGAGAATCATAGAGAAATTCAAGTTTTTTCTTAGGGAAAAATAATTATGGTAAAGGAACTGAAATTCATATATCGGAAAAATGTTGAGTCTTTGAAGCTAGCAATTCACACTTGCTACAGAAAACAATAACAAAAGATAACACTGTAAAGGAAATCATTTAACGTTATTTACTACAATTTCTTGTAAACAGTAATAGTAAATATGGAAAACAATGATTTAATCTAAGAAATGATTAATCATTCAAAAGATGAAATTAAGACACAATAATAATATAGAGGAAGAAAATATTCATCACAGGACTAGGCCCATAGTCACTGGAATTTAACTTCCTTGTATTTAACTCAATGCACTAGATTAAAACTGAATCGTTGAAATCTCCATTAACATGCAATAGTCAATTACAAGAGAAGTCTGTAAAAACTCATGACAATCTGTTTCTCCAGTCTCGTTTTAAAAATAACAGGGATAATTAAATACCTTACTAGAGTTTAATCCTACTTTTATATTACAAAATAATCCTAAATTCGAAATGGTAAAGCTATCATGGGAATCGAGAGATTCTCAGTATGCTTAATTCAAACTATGAAATATGCAATGTCTTCCTTAGAATAGTAGGTCATGATCCTCTTTTAAATTGTCTCGTGCATATAGGATGTTGATCCATGGTCAACGGGTCATAAATAGACCAAATGAGTTCCTCATGGCTCGGCCTTCCTCAACTATTCAAGGAACAACAATCAACATAAATATTTCTTCTCCAAATATCGACCCAAATCATGAGTTAATGACATCTTCAAGATTCAAATAAATTCACTAATGAGGTAAAATAACAAAACAATTATTAACTCCTTTTTAGAACTCTTTAGCATTCAAATTATTATAATCTATGGTCGAAATGTTTGAAAAACTAACTATAAACTAAGGAAATAAGGTGAAAAATTATACCAATTCCAGGGTCCAACATCACCCCCAAGATTACCTTTTTGTATGACCTCATGTAAAGAGATGGTTGCATGAAGTAAGGTTAGACAGTAAGCCAAGTAAGGATGCTCTCTGTAGTGTACGAATCCATTCCTACCTCTAACTTCTTGGAATGCTACAAACTTACCTACTTCCATTAGCTCATACTCAACTTTATAGTCATCCGTAGGGTACCAAATTATGGGGCATTTGTACCTACATTCAAGCTAGTTGGGTCTCTCTTCTAGGACCAAATGAACATAGTCCTGTACCTTGCTTATTGCAGCTGGAAATTTCTGAAACTGAAGGGTTCTCTATTCTTAATTTCATTAGATGACATTTTTCCATCTCTGTTTAACATCTCGTAAATATTCCACTCTAATATCCCCATGATATTCCAACCCTGACTATAAGATATTGTTATGGATAGGTTCCAAGGCATCAACAACATAAGGATGCTCCATAAGCCTCATGTTTAAAAGTGTACGAAGAGGGATTTTTGGCTCTCCTCTGACCCAAAGTTCAAGGCCATTCTCTCTTCATTAGAAGGTGTTATAAGCTTTGGACCAATTTATTTGATTTATGGAAAATGAAATAAATTTTTGAAATTATACATCTCCAATGAAAGGAATGAGTTTTTCATCTATTTATTCCTCCAAAAAGAAATTGTGCATATACAATTCACACAAGAAATTCTTTGTGCTATCATCCTATTGATGGGAAGAATTAAAAAAAATCAGAAACAATGTTGGTTAGACCAGAAAACCTTGATCTTGAGCAAAATATATTGTTTCAATAAAAAAAGAGCATATTTTTTAGTTGGAAATCTATAGGACAGGGCATTAGAGTATATAGAACATACTTCCTTTGTTTGTTCAATGGATTTATTAAGTTGGCATTTTATATTATTTGCCCTCTTTTCTGCTGCTCTTAATTTAACATAGGTTTCAACTTCAGTGATCGTCAATGATTTGAATTTCTGCAGCAGTTCTTGATGCTCTTGTTGGGGCACCACCTCTCTTTAATATCATGTCAAAGTTTCCTGCTATTCTTCTCGCTTCTTGTTTAAAACCTGAATGGTGGCATCTACAATTAGGGGAGTGTAAGGAGGTACAAGCTCCATTTGTATGCTTTTGTCAATAAAAAATGATAATTTTGTTTGAGTACTCACCTCAACATTCATCACGTTAATTCTTAATACATATGGGTTGGTCTGTGTTCTTGTGGTAATAGCAAGAGTTTCTTCTGTCTAAGTCCCTATGGAGACAACAAAGTTTTCGGTTTGAGTCTCAATTATTCAGTTTTATTCATTTTCTTTGTGGTACCTCTGAGCCTTACTATTTCTTAACCACTTCCTTAGTTGCTACACTTTTCTTTGTAGTTTCCTATTTTCTCTTTTTCGCAACTCTGCTTCGTGACTAATTTCCCTTCTTATTTTTCCAACAATATTTTTGGTTTGAATGACCAAAGGAGAGGGAGAAAAATGATAACCTCAAGCCTTTCAGTCACTACTTCCTCTACTGAGGTAGTAGTTATAGGTTCTATAAAGCTTAGACTGGGGCATACTAGAAAAATAAACATTAATCCCCTATCCGATGGGAGATTGTAGAGATGTTTCTTCTGGGGAAGAACAAGGCTCCACGATGGTTGCAATGGAATCTACATAATTCTCTTGAAGAGGGGTATCTTCAGGGCCTCTTGAGGACCATAGAATGGAAGTAGCTGTTGAATTAGAAGGAGAAACAAGAGAATTGGGCCGCATGATTTACTCTATTGGATTTTTCGAACAACCCATGACTTCCTCGAAATTTACAGAACTTAAAAGGGTTCCTAGTCCTTCCAATACTTGGGCTATTTCCATTTCATGTGCTTGGGGCGAACCTTCTTGGTGAGTTTCTTGTATGTCAAGAATTCAATGGGATTCACTTTCTTCTATTGGTTGTACAATAGGATCCATGGGACTCACTGTCTTGGCTAGTTTGGATGAACTTCTTCATTTAGTAGGTACAGAGACAAAAAGGGAAGCCACTCTCTTTTCTTCTCTATTTAGCTATT
This sequence comes from Pinus taeda, assembly GCA_000404065.3. Classification (NCBI taxonomy): domain Eukaryota; kingdom Viridiplantae; phylum Streptophyta; class Pinopsida; order Pinales; family Pinaceae; genus Pinus; species Pinus taeda. The sequence continues at coordinate 112,607 of APFE031685537.1, read as the reverse complement.
GCAGAGCTAAGACTTGGGCTCCTATGTATTTTCTTCCCTTGCCATGTTTGCCTTATTAAATCTTATACAACAATCTCATTCAAAAGTGAGTTAAAAAAGTAAGGTAAGTTTAGAGTTACCTTTTGCTTTAGTGTCACCATCAACTTCAAGTGTTGAGGTTTGACCATGTCATATTGGTCATTGCAGATGATATATCTTTGCAAAACTCCTTCCAATTCCTTCCAGGGTTCTGGAAATGAAGTAGGGTTATACCCCTTACCTTTCCTAATCAATTCTTCTCTGGGGTCTGTGAACAAAAATTTTGTGCTCTGTAACAGAGTATGTTTATCAAACCACTTTTTGCCTTCCATAAGAATGCTTATGACTTTTGACAAGATTGCTTCACTGACCCGCACTTTCCTTCCCTTAATTGTGGTTATCCCATTGCTTAAATTTTGTGTGAATTCCATAGCAATTGCATTGTCAAATCCTTGCAATCAGGAAAACTATTCTATCCAGCCCACCCAGTCCAAAATACTGTGTGCCTATTCAGAAACTCTCAATTAGGTTGGTTCACTATGAATTGAATGACCACCCATCTTGGTTTTTTCTTTGGAGATGATTTGGAGCTATGTTAAACAAAGTTTATCGGGTAACAAGTTCAAGGAGCAACATTGTTCAACAATTACAAGTAATAGAAGAGTTCAATGAATACAAGGGTTAACACATACAAAACAAAGTTACTGCGATGGTTTAAATGTCTTATCATATGTGTGGTTCTTCACCTTCCTAATGAAATTAAAGGTTGACCATGACCTTCAATCATGTGGTAGACGGTGTACATATTTAACAAGATAGAAACAAATTAAACACCATAATGGATGACCATCAAAATATGAAAATAGAAATGGAGACATGTGGCATGACTATAACGTGCATTGAATGTTGAGATGTGCTGACGTGACTAAATCTTCAGGAGAATAAAAAAATGAGGATAGTATTAAAGCTCCAATCATGCCTAAGACGGATTCACACCAAAATATTACCAAAAGAAAGAAGTTAAATATATACTTGGAAACTTTTTAGAATTGCATTCCTGATATATGAAATTTAGAATAAATGATTGTTCACGCATACTTGAAATTACCACATTTTTTATGTAATAAATTTCCATAATGGCGCGATGATCCTCCTTTATTATTGGCAAGGAATGACAAGATAACAAAGTTCTTATAAGGCTATTTTAGATATACTCCAATACGACAGGCATGGCCTCTGCTGCTAGCAGGCCTCCCTAGCCTCGACTAGGTTTCCTTTTACCCCGTTGATATGCCAGTATCCCATTCTACTAAAAAGGATTCATAACTTAATTTGCTTATTATAAACAAAATGCCATTGTTCTGGCGTGGTGACTAGTTAGTAACAATGCCATTCACCAGATCTTAATGAGACGAACAAGCTGACTCATGATGAGACGTCTTATCCTTCGACCCAAGTGTCGAAGGCCATTACCCTCGCTTAATGAAAAAAATGGTAATCTCTCCTTATTGAGTCCTATGATCATGGTAGGTCGGTGCGTGGTGAGACCTCCTATCCTTTTGGTACAATTTTCTTCTTTAATTTGATTTATTAGTAGTTTTCCCATTTTGTTATTATAAGAGATTAGTGAATGGGGTCGCTAATCAACTCTTTAAGAATTAGGGATGGTGTAAAAAATATTGTAATAATTATCCTTTTAGTTTTCTATTTTCTTTCCAAAATTTTATTTTTCATGGAGATCACGAGACGTATAAGGAAGAATAAAAACCCTCTGGTGGTAATTGAAGAGATATATTATGAGCAGTTTATGTATTTACAATATCAAGATTCTTAAGTTTTGATGAAGTTGAGAATTCAAGTAAAATATTCTCTTATGGTAATCATTGGGACAACATAATTTTTTCACGATGATATCAGAAAAGTGCTTCAAAATTGGAACAATTTCACATAAAAAAATGGTTACAACTAAGAAAATAAAAATCATAAGGGAACAACAGCTATGACTTAAGGGAACAACAAACGTGTCCAAAGGGAACGATAACTATGACCAAAGAGAAAACAATAGTGATAAAGGGGAACAACAAGTTGTGATGAAAGGGAACAATGGTTGTAACTAAGGGAATAGTAGTGAAGTAACAACAACTACGACCAAAGGAACAACAACTATGATAAAAGGGAACAAAAAGTTGTAGAAAGGGAACAATAGTTGCAACTAAGAGAAAAACAGTGAATGAACAACAACTATGACCAAAGGAACAACAACTGTGATAAAAGGGAACAACAAGTTGTGATGAAAGGGAACAATAACTGCAACTAAGGGAACAATAGTGAAGGAACAACAGTTGTGACCAAATGAACAACAACTCTGATAAAATGGAACAACAAGCTGCGATGAAAGGGAACAACGACTGCAACTAAGGGAACAACAGTGAAGGAACAATAGATGTGACCAAAGGAACAACAAATGTGATAAAAAGGAACAAAAAGTTATAATGAAAGGGAACAACGGCAGCAGCTAAGGGAACAAAGTGAAGGAACAGCAACTATGACAAAAAGAATAATGCTCCTTTCCCCTTATTTCATTATTAAGATTATTATTTTTATTGTTAATTTATTTTTTTTACGAAACATAAATTTCATGAAAATATATACATTATGTAAAAAATGAAATGATTTTTGAAAAACATTCAGCTAGATGTAGCTGCAAGGTTACCTCCCCAATCAGCTACGATCTGCAAATTGGAATCATTTCTTATTTGATGGAAGAAAGATTCTTGTGTAAGTGACTGATGATAGAGGTGAAGTCAGTGTCCATTAGCAAGAAAAGAGATGCTAGAACCATCAATGGTAGTCAAGGTCACTTTACCATTGTCATAAACTTTGGTAATCTCATACGGTCCTAACCATCTCGTTTGAAGTGTTCCTAGAAAATCTTGAAACCTGGAATCGTACAACAAAGCCCAGTCACCTTTCTAGAAAAAATTCTTTTTAATAAGGCGATCATGCCATTTGGCTATTTACTGTGAATAATAGTTGTGTGTTGCAGGGCCAATAGGCGTATCTCGTCCTGTTATGATTAAGCTATTATAAACGTTGTTTTTGTGCTTCTGTGAAATCCAATTGACTTCTCTTGTAGTCTTGAGAGTCTTAATCTTGAATTTAATAGGAAAACTCATCTCCTTACCAAAAACAAGGTGGTATGGTGAATAGACAGTAGTATTGCACCACATTGTTCGAGAGGCCCATAAGGCCTCAGGAAGTTTAACTGCCTAGTTATGGCATTTTGCAGACACTTTTTTGGTCAAAATTTCCTCCATAACCTTATTGGTACTTTCCACCTATCCATTTTCTTGAGGATGGTAAGGATAAGTGACTCTATGCTTAATGTGGTACTTCTGTAAAGCAGCAGAAATTTTATGAGCAGTGAATTGTGACCCCCCATCTATTATTATTTCTCTTGGTAGTCAGTATCGCACAAATAGTTTAAATAAGAAACTAATGACTACTTCTTCTGTAGCTTTTGGAAGAGCTACTACTTCCACCCATTTAGTCACATAGTATGTACAAACCATGATGTATGCCTTCTGATTCGATGGTGGGTTAAAGGGGCCCACGAAATCCAATGTCCATCTTTCAAAGGGTTTTATTACAAATTGTAGTTGCAGGGGAATCTCATCAGCTTGAGTGGGTGACCCATTCTCTGACTGCTATCATAGCTCTAAACATACTTCTTTGCATTCTTGAATATCGTGGGCCAATAATAGCCCATCTGGAGTACTTTATGCCCAGTCCTATGATCAACGAAATGTCCACCATAGGGTTCATCATGGCAAACCCTGAGAATGTCGTAAATAACATCTTCTTCGATGCATCTATGGATTTGAAAGTCATACCTTGTATGAAATAGGTAACCATCTATCCAGGAGAATCTTGCACTACGCTAAAAAATAAGTTTCCTATCCCAGGGTGGAAAATGTGCTGGCAATTTTCCTGTTGCTAGGTAATTTTCCACATCAGCATACCATGGTGTCTTGATTGTTATGACAAACATGTGTTTGTCTCGAAATTTCTCCTCCACCAGTAAAGGATTGCTTGTTTTAGGTACTCTATATAGAAAATCTGCACTGATATTTTCATTTCCTGGGTGATCCTTTATAGTAATGTCAAACTCCTACAATAACAACAACCATCGAGTTATTCGGCCATTGGTAATAGGATTATTAGCTAGATATATAATGGAAGAATGATAAATATATAGGAAGATTGGATATCTCATTATATAGTGATGAAATTTATTAATATAATACACAACAGCTAAAAACTCTTTTTCTGTCACTATCTAATTTAGCTTTGTCGGTGTAAGATTCTTGCTGAAATAATAAATGGCGTCAGGATTTTTGTCTTCTTTCTATCCAAGGAAAACTCCTATTGTTGTGTCTAATGATTCAAATGAAATGTGGAAGGGTAAATTCCAGTTTGGCCCTCTTAACACAGGGGCTATTGAGACCTACTTTTTAAGTTCCACAAAGGCAACATCACATCTGTTAGTCCATTCAAATTCAACATTTCATGTCAAAACATATAGTGGTGCTGCTATCTTTGAAAAACTTGCTATAAATCTGCGATAATAACCAGCATAGCCAAGGAACCTACATACCTCAATTGATGTATGAGTAGGGAGTGTAAGAATTACCTCAATCTTTGATAAAACCACTTGAATACTTGTAGCAAAAATGTAATGTCCCATAAATACACCTTCAGTCATTATCATATGAAATTTTTCATGGCTAAGGCATAATCTTGTAGCAATGCATCGTTCAAGAACTTTTTCTAAATTCTGTAAGGCCTGGTCAAACTCATTACCATATGGAGTAAAATCATCGACGTACAACTCAAGTCCTTTACTAATTAAATCAGAAAAATATACTCAAATTTCCCTATGAAAGGTGGTTGGTGCATTACACAACCCAAATGGTAAAACTCTATATGAAAACGTTCCCCAAGGGTAGGTAAATGTGGTCTTCTCCTACTCTTCGAAAGAAATTTGAATTTTATTATAGCCATTAAAACCGTCTAGAAAGGAGAAAAAATTCTTCCCAGCAAGAGTGTCAAGGACTTGATCTACAAATGGAAGAAGGAAATGGTATTTTTGTGTAGCCTTGTTCAATTCTCTATAATCCACACAAATTATCCATTTGCCATTTTTCTTAGGGACGAAAACTACTTGAAACTCACTAGCCATCTAAAATAGGTTATATAAAATTAACATCCAGGAGCATTTGCAACTCTTGTTTTATTACATCCCTAAGGCATGGATTAATCTTCTCTGAGGCTATCGAATAGCATGGGCATATTTTTCTATATAAATGTGATGGGTACATAGTTTTGGATTGATTCCATTTATGTCAGAATCTTCCCAAGAAAAAGCCTGCTTATATTTCTGGAGAATGTGAATTAAATTTTTACGTTGTTGATCATCCAGATCGACATTGATATTCATTGTTTTACCAGGTTCAATTTCGATGGGAATGCTATTATGGAAAATAATCGTAGGTATATGGTCATTATTAAAAACCTCTAGTGGATCTTCTTGGGCCTCATTGTCAAGCATGGATTTTAGCATTTTACATGTTGTATTTCCAATAGTAGAAGGTTTGTTAATAAAGCCATTAATTATATTATCCTCAGTTTGGATTTTAAATGCAAGAGCTTCATCCAAGGTAAGAGGAGAATTTAGTTTTTCCTCTTGATATTTAGGTGGAAATAATTGGTAATTTTTTATAGGTAGGTTGGGTTTAGAAGGCGGGTATAAGCCAATATTTTTGACAAAAATTCCTTTTGTAATTGTCATATTCCCTATCTGACATCCTATATATGCATCTGCAGCTTCCAACCATGGTCTCCCTAATATCATAGGATGCCCATCCAATGTATTTCTAGGATTGATAACCAGAAATTCCATTGGGTACTCCCAGGAATCTAAAAAAATGATAACAACTTCTCGAATGCCCTCTGGTTTGACTACCGATCTATCAGCTAGTTCCAACATAGTGGAAGTCGGTTTTAAGGTTGTGATCCTAAGGATACCACAAATTTCTACAGTCAAGATGTTTATAGAAACTCCTAAGTCCACCAGGGTATTTGGGAAATTGCGACCTTGAATTTGAATAGTGACTACTGGATTCCTAGGGTCATCATATTTGGCAGGTATTTGTTTCCCTAAGATAAGGTCAGAGAGTGTCCCTACGACATGGACTCTAGGAGGGTCTTTTGGTTTCCTCCCAATATTTTTGGCACACAATTCTTTAATTATTTTAGCATAAATTAGAACATCTCGTATAGCTTAGAGGAGTGGGATTTTTATGCATATTTTTTTAATTCCCTTATAAGATCAAAATCAGAATAGATTGGTGGTTTAATCATTATGAGTCTTTCACATAATGAAGGAGATGGGGTTTTGTTGTTTAGTTGACACATCAAGTGCCTCTATTTCAGAAACAACTACAGTCAAAGAAATATGTTCTACCAAAGGCGGCTCTTAGATGGGGTTTTCAGTATCTTCTCATTCTTGATTGACTTTATTATCTTATAGAAAGATAACTTGTCTAGATCTTAGTCGTAACTTATTACATTCAAGAGGGTTGGATTCACGATCTAAACTTTCAATGATCTCCAAATATTGGATAGGCCTATTGTTCAGATTGGGATTTGGCTGAGCAAGTAATTGACAACGCAAAGGGGGTTGAGGATTTGGGGGAAATTGAAATGGAGCTTGCAATGGTGGTTATGACTAGGGTAGCGTTCTGATAGATTAGTTGATTGGTACCACAGGATGCTGCCAATTTTGAGGTCACATTGGTCCTTGTGTAGATGAATTTTCCCACTACGAAGGATATGGATTGTTTGGTGGATTTTTCCATGAAGGTGTAGAATATTGTTGATATGGCCACATAGATACATCGAATGGTTGATTTTCCTATAGCGGTGCAGAGTATGGTTGAGATTTACAAGTTGGATTAAAATATTGTTGGCCCTTCCATGTTGATCCAAGAATTTGTTGTTGATCATATTGTCCAGAATAAAATAGAGAAGGGTCCTAGATCAATCCTGAAGGGCGGGTCTGCCACTGCTGTCATTGTGTCATAAGATACATTGGCTCTAGATCTCCTCAGCTTATTTGAATACAAATTTTAATCTAAGGAGTGAGGTACATCGCTATGTCGAATGATCTTTAGTGCAAATAGCGCATGTTCAAATCATATCTAATGGACACTCTTTGTGGTTATGCTTCTTTTGACAATGAGGAAAGAAAATAGCCAGAGCTTGTTCTGCTTCAGCCTATTTTTGCTTGACCTATAGGAAATCCAATTGTGTAGTTAATGTGCTCAAAATATCAATTTTAAAATCTTCTAAAAGATTGTTCGATCTCTATTTGATTTACACCTCCGCCTGCAACCCTACTGTCCTACTAAGAGGATCTCGAATTCCAGATCTAGTTCGTGTACTTCCTCACAAGCATCTTGATGGGCCCCAGAAATGGGTAATTATATGGGCTCATTTTGCCTCTTAATTCGACTTAATCCACCATTATCATTAGTTTATTTCATGTTTTTTATTATATTTATGCTAATAGAGTGAATTGGGTTAGTCATTTTGCCATGTAGTCCAATGTGTGCTTTATGCATATTTTTTCGTCAATTTTGGACAAAGTCAAAGGATTTATGAGCATTTGGTAGCCAATATTCAAGGAAAATAGGGAAGAGGATTTATAGGGGGTGTCCCCTTCATTTATCAACCCTTACCTTAAATTCTCCATCAGAAAATCGGAGCACAAGCAGGGACATTAGTGCATCAAGGGGCAGTCGAGAAAGTAAAGAAGGATTGTTGTTTATCTGCAGTTTTGTGAAGCTGAGCTCCTTAATTTTAGGAGAGATGATGGAGGTTTGAGTTGTACAAATAGCAGGGCTTAGGTTCTTAGTTTTTTAAGTTTGATTTTAGCCAGTCATTAGTAGAACTTTCGCACTTTTGGGTAGCACTTGTTCAGCTCATTTTCGAGCTTCCTTTTTTAGAACGGTTTATGTAATGTGACTTTTATTTTTGATAATGGAGATGAAACAGTTTTTGAGCCAGCATTGATCTCTTTCAAAGGGCTAAAGCTCTTGGGTTCGGGCCCAAACCAACCTGCCCAGCACCTCTTTCCTTGTACTTATATTTTTTTTTTTACTGTAGTTCATGAGTTAATTTCTGTTACATAGATTCATTTTACCTTGTTCAGAATGGGTTTCTTTTGATGGTTTGCATAGATTATTTTGTTTTAGTTGCTCAAGTAGGTTAATTCAGTGATAGGCTAGGATTCAAAAAGGTCAAAAATAGGCCCTGATCTCCTTCTCCCTTTCTGGGACTATGATTCCAGGTCAAGGCACTACTACTGCCACCAAAAACATAGTTTTCCTCTCCCGTGCAATTTCTAGTGTGATGACTTGATTTAGAAAGATTAATGTATTTCTTTAGATTCAGTTTCCTAGATAATTTCCTGTTCTTTGACAATAGATCTCTCTACATGCTTTTCTATTCAAAGGTTACTGTTCAACGTTTTTTGTTTGTAGGTCAGAAATTAGGTCAAGCTAGAGAAAGTTTCGTTTTCATGGTATAGTTAGTCCTTTCTCGATCAGTTTTCGTAAGTAGATGTGAAGATCTCTTGCAGGGCACCTTAGCTCACCATACATCCATAAAGCAGCTAGCATCATCTCACTTCTCATAGATTTCCCAAGTCATTCGCAACATTTCACCAATCTGCCCTAATTTCTTATTTTTCTCCATAAGCTTCCCTCTTGCCATTTGAACAAATCCAACCATCATGTTCCGTATTGATCTTCCTTGACAAGCTCCAGACACCTCAACACCTTCATCTAGCCTTCAGTTACCCTTTCCCATCATTTTTCCACCTTCAAAAGCTCCAAAAATAGCTCTTGGCCTCCTCTTGTAGATCCCCTGCAGCCTCCTGTAGAATTTCCTATGAGTGATTTTTTGAAGTCTAATTGCAAGGGAAGTCTTTATAAGGGTACTAGGGGCTTCTTAGGACCTCTCCACACCCACCTCTTCAAAAACAAAATCCATCCTCCATTGCCACCAAACCTCTGCCATAATCACAATCCTATAAATTACAAGCATAATAATTTCACATAAAAACACTCACAAAAATACTAAAGGATGCTCTTTTCTCATTTTCTTTCAGAAGTAGTTTAAATAGATATAATTTACCTTCCCAGTAGTCAATGGCATTCATCTCGTTAGTTTCTATCCCTTTTTCTGCAAAAGTAGGGTTAGTTGGATAAATTAGGGTTTGTTAGGGTTTGCGTTACATTTCAGTCTTCCTTCTCTTTCTGCAAATAGAATATCCTCTGTAGAGTTAGATTTCTTTCATCATGGTTAAAAGCTTCTTTTGGAAATTCATAGAAGTTGGCTTGAGCTCTTAGTGATCTTGTGCCAGCTGACCAAGTGACAGCTTGCAGTAAGAGCTAGTACTTGTGCATACAGCATCGTCGCTTCCAAGTTTGTTACGAACTACCGGGTTGATAAAAGTAAAGTAGGAAGCCCCAGGATTTGTAGAATTATTGTTGAAATACTGGTGCTCACCACTTTTTGGCGTTGCTTCCAAGGAAGCGACAGATTATTTTGTGATTACTGCTTTCTTCTACTTTCTACTGCAACATTCTTCTAAGTATTTTATTTCAGCAAAAGTAGAGTAGTTGTTCCTTTCAATTTCTGCATTTCCTTGCTTTCATTTCAATTCTGCAATTTCCATTTTAGCAAAAGTAGATCATTCATTTCCCTACTTTCATTTCAATTCCGCAATTTCCATTTCAGCAAAAGTAGATTAGTCATTTCCTTGCTTTCATTTCAATTTTACAATTTCTATTTCATCAAAGTAGATTAGTCATTTCCTCACTTTAATTTCAATTATGCAATCACCATTCCAACAAAAGTAGATTAGTCATTTCCTTGCTTTCATTTCAATTCTTCAATTTCATTTCAGCAAGTTCATTTCAGTTACTTGCAATTTGTTTGTTCAATCAATTTCAGTTTTGCAGGTACAAGCAGAAAAAACAAAAATCACCCAAAAAGAGATTTCCTTTCATGCCTCGTAGGAATAGAGGTAATTCAGGGAAATTCCTACCCAACACCCCCACCACATCATAAAGTCACCATTCTCTCTTCTTCAGTGGTAGTGATCTAGAAGAACCTATAGGTGAACAACCAGAGATATACGAAGATCCTATAGCAAAAGAACAGGAAGAAACCATCCCTCCTGAGACCATGGCTGAAAACAGAAATGTTAGAGTGAATGGGGAAAGAGTAGAGGGTACCTTTCCCATCTGAGAGACCAATGGGGACACTAAAATGAAGAACATAAGTCCTTCAGCCTTACCTCACTACCATGGGTTGACTACTGAAGATCCTGATGCCTTTTTGTTTGAATTTGTTGTTATCTGTCGAACCTATGACTATGTAGAAGATGAACAGAAGTTGAAACTATTTCCTTCTACCCTCAAGGGTGCAGCATTGTGCTAGTTTATGGGGTTACCTAGCAATAGCATCACAACTTGGGCTCAAATGCAGCAAGCCTTTAATAACAAATACCGAGACTACTGTAGGTCAAAGGATACCAAGGAATAAATCTTTCGAATGACCATGGGAAGCGATGAATCCTTGGAAGATTATGAAGATAGGTTTTAGCTCAGTTATAAAAGGGCCAAGTACACACTTGAACCTGAATCTCTGAAGTTTTTCTTACTTATAGGAGTCCCAGAAAACCTTCTAGATACCCTCCATTTATTGGCTGGGGGGGACATCTACCAACTACCTTATGAAGACATAAAGACTGTGTTTAGAAACCATTCTAGGGCAGCCAGAAAGGGAGGTAGGAGAAGTCAACCCCTAGCCAGTACGTTCTCATCCAATTCATCCCTTAGAGGTGAATTTGGAAATCTGTTGGAAGATTTCAAGAGTGAGATGATGCAGACTCTTGTCATGCAAATGGATACCTTGCATATCAAAAGGAAACAAGAAGAAGCAGAAAGGGCCTTAGCCATTTTTTGTCCTAGGTGCACCAGAAGGCATCATAGGAATGAATGCCCATTGAACTCTATAGAAGTGTGTTCAATCTGTGAAGAATACCATTGTACAATTCAGTGCCCTTCCTTGCCCAGACTTGAAGCTGCATACCAGGGGGCCTAAGGAGTCACTGAACCACTCTATTTCATGAACCAAAGGTGGCCACATGGACCCAGACCTTACCAGCAAGGAATGCAAGGGACATCCTAGACATATTACAACCCTAATCAAGCCACTTTGATGCCTTCTTGGGGTCCCCCTGCTCATCCTTCCTGGTTCACACCCCCTCTTTGGTCATATCCATCTCAACACCATGCTCAACCAGCTACTCATTCATTTCACTCTTATGCTTAGCCACAACCTCAGTGGAATGCACCTCATCAGGGGTGGAGGCCCCAATATAACTCTCCTCCCACTCTTTTGCCTCCACCACCTACTCAACCACAACCATTGCCTCTTGCTCCACCAAGGCAACCCCAAATACCTACTCAACCAAACCCAAACCCAAATAACAGACAGGCCTAGCAGGTATATAGTGGGGAACCATCATGCCCGACCTATGCTGTGGAGATTCAGGAGATTAACCTACGATATGGGAAGGTTCTCCTAGATAACCAGCCTCCACCTAAGGAGGATGAGGAAGAAAAAGAGGAAAGTGAACCAAAAGCCATTCCATCCTTTCCTGAGAGATTATTTGGAACAACACAACCTACCATAGAAGAAACTGAACTTCTGGGAGAATTAAAACAATTATGTGTAAAGATACCACTTCTCCAAGTCATAAAGGATGTGCCTATATACAACAAGATGATCAAGGAGAAGTGCTTCAGGCATCCAGGCAAGTGCAGGAGAGGTGCCCAAACTATCAATGTCATAGGACAACTATCCGACCTGATGTTGGGGTAGGTAATCTGTTCGAAATATCTAGACCCAAAGCCCTGTAGTCAATGTCCACATCAATGGCACCATAATCCCCCATACCCTAATTGATCTAGGGGCTGCCATTAATGTGATGACCAAGGAAATTATGCTCAAGCTCAACCTTCAGGGCTCCCTAAGAAAGACCACAACAGTACTACAGTTAGCAAACCACTCCACCATGGTGCCGGAAGGGATTGTGGAAGATGTAATGGTCTCCATCAATTCTTGGGAGTACCTTGTCGATTTCCTGGTTCTCCAACCAAAGGCAAAGCTCATTGTGCATCCTTTCATTCTGGGAAGACCCTGGTTGGCTACTACAGATGCCTACATCAGTTGTTGAGCTAGGAACATGACAATCAAGAATGGGCATATGTCCAAGCAGCTAGTCCTATATCCTCCTACCCAACCTTTTTTAGAACAGGATTTACCTCTCTGGTTGGAGGAGGAAGATGAGGATGAATTCTATTCCACATTGTTGTGTGTAGTGGAAGCTACCATAGGGGGGAAACCACAAACCAAGGATGATATTGTTGAAAACTTGATTCAAAATCCACCCCCCAGTATGTTGCCATTAGAAGAGCTGGTGAAGAAACCTAAGCCAATATTTTAGTTGATCTTTATGTAGCTGACCTGACCTCTCTCCGAGTTAAGAATATGGAATTAGGCCCAGAAAGAACCTTGAAAATCAACTCATCCCTATCCACCTCTCAGGAGAAAGAACTGTGTAGCTTATTAAGAAACCACTTGGGTGCTTTTGCTTGGAGCTATAAGGAGATGAAGGGAGTGCACCCTTTAGTCTGTACTCATCGCATTTACATTAAGGAAGATTGCAAACCAGTCAAGCAGCCTCAAAGGAGGATGAATCTAGCTCTTAAGGACATTGTCAAAGAAGAACTGCAAAAATTACTGGATGTAGGATTCATCTACCCCATCTATGACAATGAATAGGTCTCTCCTTTGGTGCTAGTGCCAAAGAAAAATGGGAAGTGGAGAATCTGTGTCAATTATCGGGAACTAAAAAAGGCCACCAAGAAGGACCATTTTCCTTTGCTTTTCATAGATCAAGTGTTAGATGGCCTAGTAGGGAAGAAGTTTTTCTCCTTCCTATATGGGTTTAGCGCGTAAAATTAGATCCAAATCAGCCCAGAAGGCCAAGATAAGACCACTTTCACTTGTCCTTGGGGTACCTTTGCATATCGAGTCCCTCCTTTTGGATTGTGCAATGCTCCCACCACATTCTAGAGACTAGTATTGAATATATTTGCTGAACTGGTTCATGATGCAGTGGAAATCTATATGGATGACTTTACCCGTTATGGTTATAGCTTCCAAGAAGCTTTGTCTAACCTGGGAAAAGTTTTGGACAAGTGTATTGAAATGAACCCGTCCCTCAGTCCTGAAAAATGTGAATTCTTGATGATTGAAGGGACCATGCTAGGTCATGCAATCTCTCAGCAAGGATTACAGGTGGACCCCAACAAAATTGCCATCATCCAAAGGGTCCCACCTCCTCAAAAGGTAAGAGTTGTTCGAAGTTTCCTAGGTTTAGCAGGGTATTATAGAAGATTCATTAAGGATTTTAGTAAGCTAGCCTCTCCATTGTTTGGTCTTTTGGGGAAAGACGCTGAGTTCATATGGATTGACAACTGTCAAGAAGCTCTTGATACCTTGAAAAGTAAACTGGTGGCTACCCCAATTTTGAGAGGTTCAAACTGGGCCCTACATTTCCACATTCATACAGATACCTCGAACAAAGTGATAGGAGTAGCCTTATGGCAAGTTGATGAGAAGCTGCCTTATGCCATATATTTTGTAAGTAAAAACTTGTCGAAGGCATAATTAAACTACATTGTAACCGGAAAGGAGCTCCTAGTTGTAGTCCATTCCCTAAATAAATTCAAACACTATATCATTGGCTATCAAACATTTGTACACATTGATCATGCTGCAATTAGGTATTTAAAGAACAAATGAGATGTAAATTCTCGCATTATTAGATGGCTTCTTTTGTTGTAGCAATTTGATATAACCATTATTGATAAGCTGGGTAAGGAAAATGTTGTTGCTGATTTTTTGTCTAGAATAGATCTGCCTGTAGGAGAAGAAGGAATGGTGGATGATCAAATGCTAGATGAACACCTATTTGCTATCTCAGTACTCTCTCCATGGTTTGCTGATATAGCAAATTACTTGGTTTCCACACAATTCCCGCCACACCTGTCCTCAAAAGAGAAGAGCAAGATAGTGAGGAAAAGTGCCCCTTTCACTTAGATTGGGTGCAATCTCTTCAAACTTGGCCCAAATCAGGTTTTGAGAAGATGTGTCAGGGAGGAGGAGGTTTTTGACATTCTCCTGACCTATCATGATGGGCTCTGTGGGGGCCATTTTGCAGCAAAGAGGATTGCCTTCAAAATTCTGCAAGCAAGTTACTATTGACCCACTCTTCATCAAGATGTAAGGTGATATATCAGCCAATGTGACCAGTGTCAAAGGATGGGGAAACCTACTCCAAGGGATGAGATGCCCCTGCGACCTCAAGTGACTTTCGAGCTATTTGAGAAGTGGGGCATGGACTTTGTGGGTCCTTCCAACCCTCCTTCAAAGCAAAAATATTACATCATCGTGTGCACTGATTATCTGAAAAAATGGGTAGAAACAAAGGCAGTCAAGGAAGCAACATAAGAAAATGTAGTTGAGTTTTTAAGAGAGAATATATTCTATAAGTTTGGATATCCAAGAGAATTAGTCACAGATCAAGGGAGTCAGTTTACCTCCAATCTGATTGAATACTTGCTCACACATCACAAAATTAAGCACAAAACTTCCACCCCTTACTATCCACAAGCAAATGGACAGGTGGAAGTCACTAACAGAGCTTTGGAAGGGATTTTGACAAAGGTAGTGAGTAGCAGCAGAAAAGTTTGGGCAGATTGATTGGTTGAGGCCACCTGGGCCTATAACACCACCTGGAAGACCACCACAGGGTTCACACCCTATGAGTTTGTCTATCGGAAGAAGGCTTTTCTATCAATAGAATTTGAATATAGCACACTAAGGATGGCAACTCAGCTGGACCTAGATCTCAACCATGCACAAAAGGAAAGGTTACTCTAGCTAAATGGATTGGATGAACAAAGATTGTAGGCCCTTCTCCACTTAGAGGTAGTCTAGCTTCAAAGGAAAATATGGCATGACAGACACCTCAAAGAGAAACAATTCCAGGAAGGAGATTGGGCACTGTTGTATGATTCAAGGTATAAAGATTTCAAGGGCAAACTGAGGACAAGATGGTTGGGACCATACACAGTAGAAAGGTGCAATGACAATGGTTCAGTTTTGATCAAGACTATTGATGAAGAAGCCATCCCCATGCTTGTCAATGGGCATAGGTTGAAAATATACAGGAAGCTCCTCTCCAAGCAAGAATTCATTGAGAATTTGAGTAAAGCAGTGTTGGTAGTGGAGCAAGTCTCTACCTCCACTCCACCCACACCCTAAAAAAAAAAAAAAAACAGAAAACAGAAAAGAAAAATGGGGAGAATAAAAGATCCCTAGGTGAAAACCTCCCATTGGAGGTGCCCAGGGTAGGCAGTTAGGGTGAAAACCTCTTGGAGGCACCCTAACTGTCTCTTAAAAAAAAGAGAAAAAAGAAAAAACACGAACATAAAAATTAAGTTCTTTTGAATGCATTGCAGATTACAGGAGGGCCACAAAAGAAAAAGGGACATGGCCAAGCTGAATACACCTCTGATAAACCATTTCGCCATCGATATTTCCTTTTCCCAGTCCCTGGTCTCACTTGTTCTGCAAAATTATGCATCCTACAGGAGGCTTTGAGCATTCTACATGAGGCTCCTATAGAAATCACAGAGAGCTCAAAATCAAGTCAAGAAAAGGATCAAAGGGCTAGAAACTTATCCAAAAGACCTGTGGGCCCCCCCTACCACCATTCATCCTCCTAACTCTCCTTTACATACCTACACCATTGCATTTCCACTCGCTTCTTTCTTCCCTGCACAGAAAACATAGAAGTCCTATTTCTTTTGTTTTTTGAAAAATGAAGAACAAGCAACATCCTTAACTTAAGTCTTACCGAGTGCATACCAGCTGCTTTTCCTTGACTGGCAGAACCTTCCTCAGCTACCTCTCCAATCCTTGCTCAAGCCTCAACCAAAATTTTTAGAGGGAGAAGCAACTACAGGAAATCCTGTAGGATTCCTGTAGCAGCTGATCCCCTTAAAAATCGAGCTCCAGAGGCAGGGTCAGTGCAGCCACAAATGTATAAAACACGCAAGGAGCCCGGCCCTGATTGAAGATCACCAGTACGACGTAGCCAAGCCACCAATTCAGAAGCCACATGCACCAGCGGCAGAAATCCATGGATAGAACGCCAAAGTCTGAGCATGCGACAACACGGTAGCACACAATTCTCAACTAACAAGTAAGTGACTAAACCCATTCCTCTATTGCATGGGTATAATTTAAAAACTGCATGGACAAGTGAGATGGTTGCAATTAAATGAGATCAGTGGCCAGCTAATTGACCACCCTCATCCAGTCCTAACAATGCTTAGTGGGTGTAATCAGCATGTGTGTTCAGTCAACTCAAAAAAATCTCAAAACAAGTAGCGGCGGAATCTAACAGGAATGATTGAAATAATTGTGGCAGGTGGCATAAAAGTTTAATAATGACACTGAAGTAGTGACCAGTGGTCCAGATGAGGGTAACATACCCTTCTTGCCACCTCACCTCGTCACCGAAGAATGCTCTCGTAAGCTTAAGTACGCTGCAGTCGACCGCCTTCACCACCTTTTTTCTCATTTGTGTCGACGAGCTCTCGATTGTAACAACCTACCTACCACCTCTAGAGCCTCAAAACTATCGCTCTCTGTCAGTTTCAGAACCCTTCCACTTATCGGACTCTGTAGGAGCAAAAACACAATCTTATAGGAGCCTTTCTACAGAAAGGCCAGTGAGTAGCACCGCAGAGGAAAACTTAGGGTTTCATGGGCTGAGAAAGGTAGGCTCAGTAAAACCCACTCTGCATTTCCATATATATACAAAAGATGGTGTGATTCCAAGCGAGTTATTGAGTTGAAAATGGAAGGAAAGTGAGAACAGAGTCTACCTGTGTTTATATATATATACAGTTTCTCCATTTTCTCTTTGCACTAAAAGACTGTCTACTTCTCCTTCGTGGTATTCTCCTATGTAAAGAAATGATGCAACTTTAGAAAATCAAGCCTATAAAGAGTGAACTTGCATTGGGTATCTTCTTATTTTGAAAAATGAAAAACATAGTTTTGTATGTTCTCTTTTTTTTAAGATATTGTTTCCCTCAAACAGACAGAGAAGTAATGTGAGTCTAGAGAACGGATTTTGGAAGGAAGGAAAGTTGAAATTTGTTTAAAAAAAAAGGAACACAAAAACTCTCTCCCTATTTCTTGAAAGAAAACCTCAGTTGTTCCTCTGTTTTCGGATTGAAACTTGATGCTTCCCTCTTCAACTGAGATATTCTAGCAGAATTTGAAACATCATGACAGGGGGTTTTATGAGGAAGGAGCCTCTGAATTCAACTAAGCTACATGAACATCCAGAAGTGGTAGCCCTCTCCACTAGAGAAAATTGGATGCCTTTCCTTGAAACTTTGCATGGGTATGATGATGAATTCATAGAGGAATTTATATTGTCTTTAAAACCTCACTCAAAAACCCATGCCACTGTTAGTTTCAGGGGCCTAACTATAGAAATCACCCCAGAGTTCATCAGCAGGATTACAAGTCTTCCACTTGGACTACCCTAGAGCAAGGAAGAAAAACCACTGGGTCAATTTGTCAAGAAGACCTTTTTCTAGCCTAATGAACATCCTGTGGATGACAAGAATGGCATCAAGAGAACAAGTATACCTTACCCATGGGATGAGGTCAGTTATCAGATTATGAAATACATCTCCTTTGAAGGAAGATACAACATAGTTTATGGGTACCATTTCAGACTATTACATGAACTCATATATGGCATCGACCTTCCTGCATCCATAAAACTCAGTATTCCATATTTTCTCCTCCAATCCTTAATAGAATCTAGCACCAAATTGAACGCAGGGGTTCCAAACCAATTGGCTCACCATGGGCTAATTAAATTGCTCATGGAGGATGCCCTCCACACTTTCACAATCCTCATAGCCTGGGAGATTTTCAGAAACATGACTAAAAAGGATGATATAAAAAATCTCACCTATGACCTTAGTCCGTTTGAAAGCGAGGAGGAAGAACAAAAAGGAGAAGTTGAGAAGGGAATCCATGAAGAAGAAAAGAACACTCAAATGGAAGAAGAGGAACCCCACACAGAAAAAGAAGGAAACTAGATAGAAAAAGGGAAACATGACACCACCAAAGATGAGCCTAAAGCAGAGAAGAAGAAAGAATCAAAAGCAAAAAAGGGTAAAACCACAACAGAGAAAAAGAAGAGGCCAAGAACTGAAAGGAAGAAGCCTAAGATAATTCAGAAAAAGGTTTCTACAGGAAAAGCAGAAGCTAAGCAAGCAGAGGAGCAAACAAAATCAGAAACAACAGAAGAAAAACCAGCAGAAATAGGAAAAATAGCAGATGAAGAAGAAGAAGCAAAGTAGGAAGAAGTGTCTCCTGAGACACTAGTAAGAGAGGCAGTAGTTGTTCTTGCTACACTTAGTACTCCAGCCAAGCCCAAAGGAAAAAGGAAGAGACAACCATCTATGTACTTCAAGGCTCGAAAGAGCACTAGAATAAAGATGGGGAAGCCTCAACCACCTTCACAGGAGCCCATCATCATTGAAGATGTCCTTACTACAAAAGAGAAGGAATCTCCATCCAAAACCCCCATTACCTATGAAAGGGGCAGCCCTAGAGCTTCTACTTGGAAAGAAAGGATCAAACTTATGGACTTTAAAACAGTCCTACAGGAGGCACAGATTGCTCTACAGGAGACATTGACAAAGCTTTAAGAGACTGAGAATCTTGAAAAGAAGGCAGAAGAACAGACCCAGGAGAAAGATAAGGAAAAAGAGATACCAGAGCCTAACCCTCAGCCTAATTTAGGCTCTTATTACAACCTTCTGGAAGGAGGGAAAATCATCCCACAAAATTTTTCAGTCCCTCTTTTCTTTGAGTTGGAAAAGGAAAGAGTAAGGACCCATACATGGATGCAGATTGCAAAATAAAAAGGGGTGGAATACAGTGGGCATATGGAAGACAAATTGAGAAAAATGGGCAAAGAATTGAGCATGGTCTAGCATATAGAAAGCATCATAAGAGCTCAATTGGAGGAAGAAAATGAAATGTTAAAAAATCAGCTGCAAGAAAGGGAACTCGAGGCAGAAAATGAGCTGTTAATCTTAAAAAGATATCAGCAGGAAAAGGAACCCCAGGCAGAAGGTGAGATATTAATAAAACAACAACAGGAAAGGGAACCCCAAGTAGAAAATGAGGTATTAATCTTAAGAAGGTAGCTACAAGAAAGGGAAGCCCAATTAGCCTGCATGGCCAGCTGGGCTATGGAGGCACTACAGTGTAGGCAACCAACTAAATCATATGTAGTGTACCTCAAGGATTAGTGGCTCCAATTTCAAATCAAGACTCTAGCCTAGAGAGGCACCATACCTTTTTAAGATTATGGCCAATTCATGGATCTATGTGATCACAGTTCAGCTAAGTACAAAGTGAAGATGGCAGAGTTTTACTTACAAAACATGGCCCTTACTGATATAAACCTATGGGATACCAATGCTATGTTAGGAGACTTGCAGTTGATGGCCATGGCATCTTGGATGAGCCATGAAGAGAAAAGGGCAGCAGAAATCAAGAAAATGATGGCAAAAGAGCTAAATGACCCTTTGATGATTAGAACGGAGCCAATAGACGCCATGGCTCTCATCTATGCCCACCAACACCTTGCAGCTAATCCTCAAAGTTTCCCCAAATATGTTGATGAGCAAGCCCAGGCTATTGCACATTTCGAGGACATGGAGAGATTGTTTAGAGATGACTGCATTCATGCTTGCATGAGAAGGTGGAACGCATTGCCACACAGCCTACAAATTAGGGAGTATCACTCCCCAAAAAGGATGAGGGAAGCCATGAGGAGAGTGCCACTATATAAGCACTCTATGCAAAGCTTGAAGGCCAATTAGATTGGCCTCAAATTCAGTCCTCCACTGCTACTAGGACTGTTGGAAGGAGTAAAAGAGAAGGAAGAATAGAAACAGTGGGAAGAGGTGGATAGAAAGGCAGGATTCCATGATAAAGAGGAAGATATCACATCAGAATCATGGGATGTCAAGGAATCTATCAGAGCCATAAAGGATGAAGAGTTAGACTAGTTGCTCAGAGGATGAGCAACCCATTCAGTAGGGGGTTATGGTGAGCCCCAGAAATGGGTAATTATATGGGCTCATTTTTCCTCTTAATTCGACTTAATCCACCATTCTCATTATTTTATTGCATGTTTTGATTATATTTATGCTAATAGAGTGAATTGGGTTAGTCATTTTGCCATGTAGTCTAATGTGTGCTTTATGCGGATTTTTTGGTCAATTTTGGACAAAGTCAAAGGATTTATGAGTATTTGGCAGCCAATATTCAAGGAAAATAGGGAAGAGGATTTGTAGGGGGGTGTCCTCTCATTTATGAACCCTTACCTCAAATTCTCCATCAGAAACTCGGAGCACAAGCAGCCACATTAGTGCATCCAAGGGGCAGCCAAGCAAGTAAAGAAGGATTGTTGTTTATCTGCAGTTCTGGGAAGCTGAGCTCCCTGATTTTAGGAGAGTTGTTGGAGGCTCGAGTTGTATAAATAGCAGGGCTTAGGTGCTCAGTTTTTTTAGTTGGATTTTAGCCAGTCATTAGTAGAATTTTCACACTTTTGGGCAACAATTGTTCAGCTCATTTTCGAGCTTCCTTTTTTAGAACGGTTTATGTAATGTGAATTTTATTTTTGATAATAGAGATGAAAAAGTTTTTGAGCCAGAACTAATCTCTTTCAGAGGGCTGAAGCTCTTGGGTTAGGGCCCAACCCAAGCTACCCAACGCCTCTTGCCTTGTACTTATATGTTTTTTTTGCTTCAGTTCATGAGATAATTTATGTTACATAGATTCATTTTACCTTGTTCAGAATATGTTGCTTTTGATGGTTTGCATAGCCATTTTTGTTTCAGTTTCTCAAGTAGGTTAATGTAGTGATAGGCTAAGATTCAAAAGGCCAATAGTAGGTCCTGATCTCCTTCTCCCTTTCTGGGACTATGATTCGAGGTCAAGGCACTACTGCTGCCACCAAAAACACAGTTTTGCTCTCCTATGTAATTTCTAGTGTGATGACTTGATTTGGAAAGATTAATGTATTGCTTCAGATTCAGTTACCTAGATCATTTCCTATTCTTTTACAATAGATCTCTCTGCATTATTTTCTGTTCAAAGGTTATTGTTCAATATTTTCTATTTGTAGGTTAGAAATTAGGTCAAGCTAGAGAAAGTTATGTTTTCATGGTATAGTTAGTCCTTTCTTGATCAGTTTTCGTAAGTAGATGTGCACATCTCTTGTAGGTCACCTCAGCTCACCATACATCCATAAAGCAGCCAGCATCATCTCACTTCTCACAGATTTCCCAAGTCATTCACAACATTTCACCAATCTGCCCTAATTTTTGCATTTTTCTCCAAAAGCTTCCCTCTTGCCATTTGAACAAATCAAACCATCATGTTCCCTCTTGAGCTTCCTTGACAAGCTCCAGACACCTAAACACCTTCATCTAGACTTCAGTTACCCTTTCCCATCATTTTTCCACCTTCAAAACCTCCAAAAATTGCTCTCGGCTTCCTCCTGTAAATCCTCCTGTAGATCCCCTGTAGCCTCCTGTAGAATTTCCTGTGAGTGATTTTTCGAAGTCTGATTGCAAGGGAAGTCTATAGAAGGGTACTAGGGGCTTCTCAGGACCTCTCCACACCTTCCTCCACCTCTGCAAAAACCAAATCCATCCTCCATCGCCACCAAACCTCTGCCACAATCACAATTTGATAAATTACAAGCATAATAATTTCACATAAAAACACTCAAAAAAATACAAAAGGATGATCTTTTCTCATTTTCTTTCAGAAGTAGTTTAAATAGATGTAATTCACCTTCCTAGTATTCAGTGGCATTCATCTCATTAGTTTCTATCTCTTTTTCTGCAAAAGTAGGGTTAGTTGGATAAATTAGGGTTTGCTAGGGATTGTGTTACATTTAAGTCTTCCTTCTCTTTCTGCAAATAGAATAGCCTTTGTAGAGTTATATTTCTTTCATCATGGTTAAAAGTTTCTTCTAGAAATTCATAGAAGTTGGCTTGATCTCCTAGTGATCTTGCACCAATTGACCAAGTAACAGCTTGCAGTAAGAGCTAGTACTTGTGCATACAGCACCGTCCCTTCCAAGTTTGTTACGAACTACCGGGTTGATAAAAGTAAAGTAGGAAGCCCCAAGAGTTGCAGCGTTATTGCTACAATACTGGTGCTCACCACACCTGATGCACAATTTAATAATATCATCATAATCTTCCTTGGAAATATCACCTTGCCCCATTAAATTAAGTTTTTTTATCCACTCATCTTTCATTCCCTTAATTAAATATTTTTTCAATACTTCTTTGGGTAAAGTGGTGTAAGGTGATATTTGTAAGTTATATTGAAATATTTCAATGTATTCTTCTAAAGTCTCACCATCTTTTGCCATTGTTTTAAAATTTTCCTCTCTTAAGTCCCTAGATCGGTAATAATCTTGATATTTGGTAAGGAAAGCATTTTTCATTTCATCCCATGAATTTATAGTACCACCTCCTAGTCCCATAAACCAACATAGAGTTGGTCCCTTCAAGGCAGAAGGAAAAAATTTCAATTTTTGTGGGTCAGTGGTATAATCATAACCTCGGCATAGGACATCGAACTCAAATAAGAATGCATTAGGGTCTTAAGAGGTCATTCCATGAAAATTTGGGATATTTTGTAATGGAATGGCTTTCATGGGTGCATTGGCTAGTGGATCGGCTATAGGGTATTCTATGGTCGAGGTTTGTGTTTATGGTGTTGAATTCACCATTTGGTCAAGAATATGCCAGTAGCCTTTAGGGATTCCATGATCAGGGGATACTATATGAGAATGAGGAATTTGGCTAATGTTCGACCCTTGAATGGGTCTCACAACACTATTCAAGTCAGAGATTTTAGGTGCTTTCCCTGCAATATGGGTTGCAAGAGGTTCAGGTTTGACAAATTATGGGTCTGTTTCAATAGATTGTGGGTCTACTTCACTTGTTTCACCTTCCTCCTATTTTAAATTACAAGAATTCCTCTCACATTTACTAGAAGGACTGAGGTGTCTAATGGGTACATCCTGAAAAATTCATTCATATCCTTCAGTATTATCGTGAATCTCAGCATGAGCTATCGTAGATGATCATGCCACTCGAGGGGTAATAGTAGAGCCCTTCCTAGATATTGTTCGGGGACCTGCCGAAGCTTGAGATTCATATTTCTGAATGATTCCATCTGTGAAGGTCACTCTTCCAAGGCCAGAATGACCTTGAGTTTTGGTGGTTTTTGAAATGGGTTTTGAATATATAACTTCCTAATTTACAATCCTATGCTTTTTCCTAGTCATGCAAACTAAACAATTCTAAAAGTATTGTCTAAGGGTAGGTACAAGCACAAGATTTTTACTTGGTGCATGCATAGGTTCTTACCTTCCATATTTAATACCCAATCCCATGGGGATACATCTAAATACTTCTTTGAAAATCTTCCTCATAATGGTGCCAAAATGTTGAGCACTGAGCTGTTCCTAAAGAATCAACTTAAACCTCTACACGTTAAATTGTCAACCTAGGATTTTGTCTTTTTATTGCAAGGTTTTTCGCACGGTTGGTGAAAGGGTAGTGTTGAGATTATCTTGGTCTAGGTGAAACTAATAAGAATAAAAGATTTAGAAATGAAAGGAACCATAAAATATTTATGGAAAGAATACTCACTTTCTACCTCTAAACTCAAATCAAACTGATAAGAGAAATAAATTGTTAGGTTCCTATTTGGGAATCATAGATCAATTCAAGTTGTTTCCTAGGGAATGATAACTATGATAAAGGAATTGAAATGAATCTATCAGAAAAATGCTAAGTATTTGAAGCTAACAATTCACATTTTCTATGGAAAACAATAACAAAAGATAAAAATATAAAGGAAATATCGTTTAACACTATTCACTACAATTTCTTATAAACAGTAACAATAAATATGGCAAACAATGATTTAATCTAAGAAATGATTAATCATTAGAAATCTAAAAGTAAGACACAATAGTAATACAGAGGAAGACAATATTCATCCCAATAATGGGCCCACAGTCACTAGAATTTAACCGCCTTGTATTTAACTCATTGCACTATATTAAAACTGAATCACTAAAATATCCATTAATATGCAATAGTAAATTACAAGAGAATTTTGTAAAAACTCAGGAAAAAAAAAAATTCCATTATCATTTTAAAAATAACAGGGATAATTAACTATGTTACTAGAGTTTAATCCTACTTTTGTATTACAAAATAATCCTAAATTTGAAATGATAAATCTATCTTGAGAATCAAGAGATTCTTCTGATTCTCAGGATGCTTAATTTAAGTGGTGAAATATGTAACGCCTTCCTTAGAATAATAGGTCATGATCCTCTTTTCAACCATCTCGTGCATATAAGGCATTGATCCATGGTCATCATGTCACAAATAAACCGAACTATTTCCTCATGGATTGACCTTCCTCAATTATTCAAGCAACAACAATCAGCATTAGATATTTCACGTTTGAATATCAACCCAAATCATGAGTTAATCACATCTTCAAGATTCAAATCGATTCACTAATGAGGTAAAATAACAAAACATATATTAACTCCTTCATGAACTCTTTATCATTCAAATTATTATAATCTATGCTCAAAAGGTTTGAAAAACTAACTATAGGAAATAAGGTGAAGAATTATACCAATTCCAAGGCCCAATACCCACTCCTTCACAATAACCCAATCTCCCTTTCACCTAGATGACCATATATTTGCACTTATTTAAATGAGTTGGGAAATAAATCAAGGGATCATTTTAATATAATAAATATATAGCACAGGTCCCCCCTCTTGACATATCATTTTTAATATGTCTTTTTCATTGGTCCTCATGCCTTATTTTCCAAATCAACTCAGCTTTATCTATCTCGAAGCGATTTCAATTGCATTGTATTTGAATAGACCAAGAATGGATCTCCTAGGCCAGCGCAAATCTAACACATTACTATAGGTCCCACTCTCATGTCAATCTATGTTTGTCTATTGGTCTGACCCCTTTCTTATTTTCCATGTTATCTCACTCCAAAACATCTTGGGCTATTCTATTTTGTGATCTTGCTTTTCCTTTCAGTATTTAGCCCCTGGGATGAAGTGAACTACCACAATAATATCCATCTCACACTTCCATCCAATCAAGCCCCACTTCACCATCATTTCTTGTACATTTTTCCTATACGCTCAAATAAATTTTGGTACTTAGCACATTTAGTGTAAATATATCACATGGATTACTTCTGGATTTTACGATATCAAAAAGTCATTTCCTCTTTTTTTCTTGGATTGTAGTTACGTGGTTGATTTGTTTGTTAACATCTACTCCTTTCTTTCATTTACAAAAATATCTAGTGAACCCTAACATACTGAAATGGAAAAGCTAAAGAAAAAGACACCTTTACAAAAACCAACATGTCATTTTGTAGAAACCAATGATGAAAAGCTTGTAGATTCATTCTGGTTTTCAGAAATTGTGTGCACCATGTACTTAGGAATTTCCTTCTGGAATGCAATGTAAAAGATATTTAAAGAGGAGATTCCTGCAAAGGATTTAGAGCAGCTAATAGTGGAAACATTAGAGTAAGGAGGAAGCAAAACTTTTGAACTAACATCAAATATGCTACCAAGTTTTATTTGCACATAATTGTTGCATAACCAAGCCTCCTTCCCTACACAAATATGATCCACTAGGTGGTTGAAAATGTGGATATAATAGAAATGCAATTCATTATTTATCAGGGAATAGTTATTGGCTCATTCAAAGTGAAACATCTTCATGGTATGTATCATTTTCTTGAGCCCCTACAACTTATATACAACACACAATTTTTTCAAGGATTTTTGAAGGAAGAATGTGATGATAAGGAAAAGGACCTCCCAAATTTACTTAAATAATGGAAAAGAGACCCCGTAAACATAAAGCCCAAGCTAATGATCTATATTATATTTCATCCTTGAATCCCCCTTTTTGCTACATGGTCACAATGCTCTACAAACTCTTTTCTTATCAAAGTGTTTACCAATTCCCTAAGAATTGGGTCCCTCTTATCTAAAGGGTATTTGATGGTTATAGTCTCAATTGGGCCCAAATCCTATTAGGTAACCTTTTAAAACACATTTTCCATTTTCATTCCATGCAAAGGGAAAATCATAAATCTCCATTTACATGTCATCTTATATTATGGATGCCATCCTTTTCTCTTTGGACTTTCCAACTATGGGCTGAAAATATGTTGGAAGTACTAGGGGGGTTAATCGATATTTCTTTTACAATTGTTATTTTATGCGAGTTAAGATCACTTATTAAACCAGAACACAAATTTACAACAAAAGAACAATTTTATTAACAATAATGACAAGGACTCCAATCAAGTACAATGATACTTTAGGGCTCTAGTCCTAGATGAAGACTCCAATATTCAAATCAACCAGGATCCAAACTATAGTATAGCAATCTTCAACTCAATCTTCGTAGGAATCTAATCCTCTTTAAAAATTTAGGGTCTAACATGGGTTTCACAAGGTTTCAACCTTGTTTGAGGAATCCAATCCTCTAGGGCTCCAACCCTCTCAATCTGGTTCAGTTATTCAAGGAGGTAGCTCAAGACTTCCAAATTATTTCTTCAACAAGTCTTCAATAAGATCTCACAAGGTCTTCAAAGAATTTCTCCAATGTGTTTCTCCTTAAGTCCTTTTTAATCTGGCTCTGTGAAAGTTTCTCCAAATCTTCCTTAACATCAACTTCAACACTATTTTTCCATTCTCAAAAATTTCTTCACAAGGGCTCCATAAATGACTACTTCAAGTGATCTTCAATAATGGTACTTCAAAAATATATTAAAGAGATTTAAATACTTGATCAGATAAGGATGCTTCATATGGATGACAAAACTAGTGCTACAAAAGATCTTGCTACTGTTTTTTCCAAATAAGATGTTCAACACAAGATAAGTTGCTTCTTCATAAATGACTACTCCAACAATGTTGCTTCAATTAGGGATTCTTTAATATACTCCAACAACTAGTCTTGTTCAAGAGAAAGCCCACACCCTTTCTCTCAAGTTTTAACTAAATAGATGCTCCAAGTTTGCAAGACTTCAATTCAACCAACTAATAAAATGATTAGTTCCATAGCCCATAGATAAAGTTCCAAATTTTCCAAACATAGTTGTTCCAAGACATGCACAAAAGGTCCTATCCAAAGTGTGCTCCAAGGTATTCTACTATTTTTCTCCAAATATTCTTCAAATGAGCCAAAAAAATGCCCTTAATATTTCAAGTATTTCACTTAGGTTTCTCTAAAACGATGTCCAAAAGACTATTCTCAAGAATGCCAAAACTGAAATTCGTGCTTCAATCCTTTTTAAATAGTCCTCAAGTCCATAGTTACATGTCTAATTATATTCTTTGTTATAGATCTAAGCTTCAAAAATTAAGGGTCTCACAAGGACGAGATTTAGAGGCTAAGGGTCTCTACTACAGTTAAGACTATTAAAATATGCTCACAAGTCTAAGCTCTTGAAAAGTCTAAACCTCACCACAAGTCCAAGAAACTTCCTTTACAAACTTGAGGTTCTTTAAGTTCTATCGAAAATTAACAAATTTCGGACTCTTCACAAGTCTGAGCCTTCATAAATTTTCAAGTATTAGAGGAATATTCTCTACACCATAGGTTGAGGTTTCAAAGACCTAATATACTCTTCTTTCCACAGGGTTAGGACCTTCTTTCCCTAAGGCCAATAATATGTTGCACAAGTTCAAAGTTTTGAGATCTTCAATAGGTCTGAGAGTTATAGATTGTAATGGATAGTGAGATTTGTTCATAGATCCTGAGTGAGAGAGCCTAGTTCAAACTTGAAAAAGGAGGTTTTGTTCACAAATTTTACCAATATAGGCTACAACAAAAGAATATTTTTTCTTCACAAGTTTTCCACAAGCAGACAAAGATATAACACAAAAAACTCACCAAGACTTGCCTAAAAAGTAGTCTATAGTTTTGGTCTCCCACGAGTCCAAAGATAGTGTCTCATAGTTTTGTAATCCAAAAACCAATCCAAAAAAATTCCTAGCAACAGATTCGTCCAACAAAAGGTCCAAAACAATGCCTAACAACAGATTCGTCCAACAGAAGGTCCAAAACAATCTTTGTCCTTTTTCCTCTTTTATTTCACGAATTGTGAACTCCTCTCCTTGCTCTACTTTGCAATTCTTCTTGTGTGAACCGAGTTGGATGAATGAAATGATGAGTCCAAGTTTATATGTATACACTTTTGACCTTATTACGAAGAGACACAACTCTTGGAGGACGATTTGACTTGTACATGTAGTTTAGGTCAGCTAGGTTCAAAAATATATTATTACGACTTGTAAAATCATTTTCTCTCAGACTATGCAGATCTAGGAGACAATTAAATGCTCGTTGGAAAGAGTATAATGGCCTCTACAAGCTAGTGTAAGCATCTTCCCAAGACATTATTTCTGTTATCAATGATATTTTTTTCATGAGAATGTATTTCATGGAAACCCTATTTGAGGGTTTCTTTCATGTAGCTAGGGTTTCATTACTAGGGCTTCTTCCATATGTGATCTTCATCCATTGAACCTTGCTTCAAAAAATCTAGGGTTTCTTATTTATAGACCTAAGGATCCTTCCATATGTTTTCATTCATCATTCTTCAACAATTCTAGTGCTTCCCAATCTTTTACCAACCTTCTAGGGCTTTCCAACCTATCATCATAATGCTTGAACAATGCTAGAGCTTCATATAAGTTCTCCATCCAATTGTATGCTAGGGATTCTTCCATGCTAAGGATTATGTTATGGAATCCTAAACATTGGGCATGCTTCAACAATGTTGGACATCCTATTTAAATTAATGACAACCTTTATCTAGCAATCTCTCTCTTTGTTATTGATGGCAATACTTCCCCCCTTTCATAATTATCTCCCCCTTTGAAATCAATGAAAAATGGGATGCTTTTCCTTACATTGTCTTTCCATTAAGTTCTCCCCCTAACTTTATCAATGACAACTCCCCATGATAATATGTTGCTTTCCTTGTCACCATGTTGTTGTCTTTTTCATAGATCTACTCCACCTAGTATGCATGATCTTCATATTTGATCTACAACAAGGATTGATGTCTTGAAAATTCAAGGGGCATTCAACATATTCATTTTCTAGTTGAACATGCTTCCTTCTCCAAACCTTTTTGACTCTTTTTTCCATGCTTAGTTGATGATCCTCTATGTTATGCAGAATCTGTGATTGTGGATAGAAGCATCTTCCCTAGGCTTGGTAGACTGACCTAGAACAACAAAAAGACAAAGGGACTACTATTTTCCTTAAAGTAAATAGATAAGGGGATGAAGCCTACCTGGAATTTGTTGTATGATTCTCTCCTTCCTTGGCTTGAATGCTCCAATCCTAGCTATGATCACTATTATTAGAACCTGCATAGTGTGATAGCACAAGCCAACGATCCATGGAATCTATGTAGAATCATCTAATCACTTTATTCAATAGATAAACATACTATTGAAATATATGAAACCGTAACATCATATATAGGAAAACAAATAACTCTTTGCATTAATAGAAATAGAACGAGTTACAACCAAAAAAAGGTGTTTATCATGTAAAAGAGCTCCTCCAAGTTGACTTGTCCTTTCTTTGTCATAAAGTGTACCTCTAATCACCCTAATGCATGTAAATATATCTTTCACATCACAACATAAGGGTATAATCACTCTCCAAAATCCAACCCCTTACCTATGGATGGCAGTAAATATATAGGTGAAGGAGGTAATTCATGAATTCTTATCTATTTACTAATTAGGGCTTGAGATCCACACTTGATGGGAGGATAAGCTCAAGGTATAGGGGATGAAAAATCGATGGTAGGATAGGATAGAATTGGAGACTTTTATCTGAGGTAAATGGTTGCAACAAATCCTAGAAGCTTCTGAAAGAAGAGGCTTTAGGATTCTCTCTCTTTTTCTTGAATTTATAGAACCAACGTAGGTGGATAGTGGAGAAACTTGTAGGTGATCAATGCAGGCCATAGTGGAGCATCCTAGTAGTCAAAACTATCCAATAGGAGGCCAAGGAGCATTGGTCCTTAAAATGACTGAAACAAGGTGTTTTCAGGCAGAAAATCAAAGATTATAATGATTCATGCTTAAGGATTTGTGCAAGGATGATGAGAAGGAGGTCAAAGGATGTTGATTGATCCAATTGAAGGCCTATTGACCATATGTGAAAAAATGGCCTATAACAGATTTCCCCCTAAAGCGCAAAGTCAATAATGATAGCTAATGACTAAAGTGCTTTACCTTATGATGAGTTGGGATCAAGAAAAACAAATGAGATCAACATATGTTACAATACGTTTTCATCATGATATCTTTGCTGAGGGAGACATACCCATACTCATCACATAAGCTAATAATTACATGTACAATGACCCAAAGACATGTCGACAGATGACTGATGATGGACCCATGACTAGATGAATGCCTGTATTATCATAGCCATCATACATTGTGATCTTTTACTACTCCTGAAATCACAGTCAGGATGGATGAAACTAGATTTGGGGTCTTCTATCTTGTTCACACGACCAACCAATGTACTAGTCTAACCATGTGTATCAATGAGTTGGAGTCGAACATGGTAGACACCATCTAATCACTGACCAATGATGTAAGCCATTAAAAAATGCAAGAGAAACCATCAATGATGTTAATGCCTCTCAAGGTACTCTAGTACGATCTGTATGGTGTGAATAAATGAGTTGATGTTGAACACCACACATAATATTTTAGCTGAAGGTTAATGATGTAAACATGTTGTTGATGGGCCTCTAAATTAGAAATAAATTAAGGCCCGTGCCTCTAAATTAAACATAAATTAAGGCCAATATAACCATCCTTCATCATATTAAACCTTTGTTTTTTCATTAGATAATGTATTTTTAACTTTAATATGTTCATTAGGAAGGTTTATGAATAATTTCATATTTGTGCCTAATATTATTTATTTTTGTGGAATATTATGAGAATATTGGGCAAATTATGAAGATTTGGAGGAGGAGATAATTTAGGGACTTGCTCCCTACTATAGGAAAATCAATATTAAATAATAAATCAACAAATATATTATGGAATTATGGCACAGATTTTGGAACTCCAATGATTTAGAAAATCTAGGAATGTGTTCCCTACCATTTAATGCAAATTCCTAGTATTGGGAACCAGATCCACTAATCAAGGGATTTTGGTGGAGAAAGTTTCATCCTTTCATGGGGAATGATTCCTAATCATTTTGTATAAGTACCAAGTCGAATTTTCCTCTAGGGGTGGATTTTTATTAGTCTTATTGTGGAAAGAACTCATATTTTTGTAGCTCCATTGTCATTTCTTGCAGGGATGTAATTGTATTGATGAAAATAATGAATATTGGTGTCATGTTCAGCTTATAAATCTTATTCTCATCCATAGGACTCTGATTTTCCTTGTGCTTGACCATCCCATGAGACTCAGATCCCTTTTTTATCATTTGTTTTTATTCTTTTCACTTCTTATTCACATGCATCTCTTGTTCTTGTTTCTTTCTATTTCTGCATTTAGTATTAATGGTTTCTTGTTGTAGGATTGGTTTACATGGTTAATGTAAGTTATTTTACAAATTCACAAGCATAGTTTCATCCTTGGAAAAGATTTGGAAGGCCATAGTAATCATTGAGCTGCTTGGATTAGTTTGCTTATTCCCAAATCTAGATTTCTAGAACTCCTTTGTAGCAAATAGTAGCAAATTTATGCTATTTTTTAGAGCATACTAACGAGATTCAATCAAGTTGATTCCACTTGAATTAGATAAAAAAAACATTCTAGTTAATAATAAAATTTACCCCATTGAATTTTCACTTGATTAGGTTAGGTGTTTGATAGATTTACTAGCTCATTAGTTCTCATATTTTTGGATTTTAGACTAGTAATTTTATGTTATTTAATAAATATTTCCCATGTATAGATGAATTTGTGGATAGCTGTAGAAAATAATGTGTGTTGTTGCAAGAGATTATACATTGTAGGGAGACCTCATCTCATTCACCTCATCCAAGCCTCATCCCATGTCACCAAAATCCACTTAAATCTCAATCTGATTTCTTGTTTTATAGAAAAAAATTGCCATTTCCATTGAGCAAATCCACCCATATTGAAGCCCTTTCTTGAGTTATGGGTAGTGTCCACCATATCCATGCCTTATTCTTCAATTATCTACCTTTACAAGCTCCATTCCACTTTCTAGACCACTTCCTAAACTTTTGTCATGTTCTTGTAATAAAATAGGGGATCCTGTAGGAACTAGTACATCCTGTAGGAAATCCTGTAATGGCCTGTTTTGAGGCTAATTTGAGAAAAAAATATCATTTAAGCTAGGATTATGCCTCTACTTGGCCTCCAAGCCATCAAAACCATTGTACCCCTCTTCCTCCACACATGTCTCCCTTGCCAAAGAGCAAGGAAATATTAGCATTTGCATTTATAAAATGAAAAGATAAAGAAAAATAGTTCTTTTTTATTTCTTAATTAGCACATGCATGCAACAGTTAATACTCCCTAGATCTGTTTCCATGCTTAGTTCGTTTAAATAATCACATGTGATAAATAGTTTTGAGTTAGGTTTCTTTTACATTTAGTTCATGATCTTTATGCAGTTAGAATATGTTTCTTTCCTTGTTTTTTTCTCTTGCAATAAGTTAGGGTTTCCATTTCGAGCATTGCATTTTCTTAAATTAGTTTAGGATTTGATTTCAGTACATGCACTCCATTACATCATGAAAGAAAATGAAGGACACATTGTATGTTTCACATATAGTGCCGATACCTCTTAAGTTTGTATGAACCCTGGGTTGATAATTAAAGTCGGTAGCCTTGGGAGTTGTAGCATTCTTGTCGCAATACGGAGGCTCATCAGTTGCCGAGAGCAAAGAGACTTGCCATTGTTGTATGCAAGCACCAGGGTACCAAGGGGTGTTTCTAAGACAACTTCTTGGATAGTGATCTGATGTTGATAGGAAGCGACCCGTCAGAGGAGGGCCTTGATGTATCCCCCATCAACGACACGGAACGAGTATGATGAATCGAGACAAAATGATCAGAATGATGCTGATACGGAAAAGAATTAGAAAAGGTAGACATGGAATGAAGGCTTAAGAGTATTGTAGCATATATAAACTGAATGACTTCTCTTGAACACAAAGACGACATTGAATGGAGTTAGTAGTATTGACCCAAAACCAAACGTGGAGGCTTTGAAATTGTATGATAAACCAAAAGACAAGAAGATTTCCTAACCCAACAGCCATGACGATGAAGTGGAAGAGTGTTGTGTTCAAGAGCAACTCATTGCCATTAGAAAATGGAGTACCCTATCTTCCCAATTTCCCCAACCATACTGGTTGGCACCTCTTCATTTTTTAACAAGCTTGAGGAGGATAACATATGTTTGACCTATAAGTTCATCCTTCATATGAATCCCTATGATAATATTTAATGAACCCAAAGAAGGAGTGGTTCAGTCCCGTCGTGAACGATGATTCCATTGTTTTTTGATGTTTTAACGAGTCCAACAAAGGTATAACTCGACATATTTTACATGTTAGAGAGTTTGAAAAAGAGGTGGAAAAGAAAACTCTAGATGTTGTTTTTTGTAAATAGTCCCTTAGGTCCTAAAAGGTAGAAAATAATACCCAAGAGTAGCTCCTAGCAATGTTTGACTAAGGTATTCCTTTTTCGTAGTTAGTTTATCTTAGTCAGGAAAAGGGTTAAACTTATATTGAGTATATGTCTTTTCATTTACTTTAACGATTTCAAAAAGACAAGTGCTCGACAATATTTTTATATTTTGGGAGTTTGAAAAGCATTGAAAGAGGACTCCAGGGGGTTCCTTTTTCATAAGTTTATGGAGCCCGAAAAAAGGATAAAAGTGTACTCCTTGGTCAAAATATTTTGTTCAAAACATGACAAAATCCGTCAAACAATTATCGGCCTGCTTAGAACATCACAAAAAGGATTAAAAATACCTTTTTAATGGTAAAAAAGGGTTAGAACTAGGTCAAAACATTAAATGAGAGTAAAATAATGGAAGAAACAACCATAAATATCCAAAATGACTATTGATATATACCCTTTCACATTTACATTCAATAGTGAGAGTTTTGAGCCCTGAATCTTCTAGAACTAAGTGTGCTCAATCCGGTGGATCGTTTCATGTGTCGTAACCTCTAAGTAGGGGCTAAAAACTTTCTCTTTCAATTCATGGTCCCATTTTATGATTTCATGCAAGTTTTAGGTATTTTTTAGGGTCCGGGGGTTCAAAAAATTCACCCTAAGACGAACGCATCCCTATGGAGTCAGAAATTGCATTGTACCTAAGTGATGGTACACTATAGGGAGGGGTGCAATGCTTTGTCTCCTCTCTTGGGGGTGTGTTGGGTGCAAATCCTAAATTTGTTTGTCAGTTTCCCTTCAAAATTTTTGAGTTTTGTTGTATGGAAAGGATCCTAATGATTCTCCCTTTGATGTTTCAGGTCTGGATTAGCATAAAATGTCTTTTAACTTGGAGAGAAAAAGAACATGAAGGATAGGATTTAAATGCAACTAATGATCTTGCTACCATCCAGGAACTAAAAGATTGTGGATTGTTGAACTTTTTCTGGCTTCATGGTATGAGGCATCAAATGGAGCTAATAGCATATCTTGTTCATGCATGGGATATGCAAGCACAATTATTTTGATTTAGGGAACATCTTCTCGAGATTGCAGTAGAGGACATATATTTTCTGACTAGTTTATCCAGGAGAGGTGCCCCCATCTCTCTCCTACGTGGGAGAAGGGGTGGAGAAATAGTGAAACTATATCATTAATTACTATAGACATCGATCCAAGCAAACTAGAGATGGAAAGATCAACATAAAATATGTAACCCATTTTCCCTTAAGAACAATATTGTCCAGCATTTCCAGATTGGTGGGTAGCTCAAAAATTCATGTAGCCAACAGATCATACATGTAGTATGATGTGGAGTGCTTAGAGCCAACAGTCTTCAATAGTATTGGTTAATATGAAAGAACAACTTACTAAATCAAGAGAGGGAAAGTTGAAATTTTTTTGATATAATTCCATCTTAGTCTCTTTTTCCCTAGAACAGATTCCATTACTAACACCTCAGTAGATTAGACTTGAACCCATTGATCTGAGGGTACCATGGATGAGGAGATGGATAGATCATATGTCTCGACATGTAGGTTCGTTGATGATCAACTTCTCACCAACCGTCTATGGGTGGTTGCATAGACAATTCATTATGGTCAATGATTATCCATGTGTAGGGATGGATTTCCACAACGAATGTAAGCTCGTGCTTCTTGAGGGTGAGAGATGTGATGTTATAAGTAAGATATTTCGACCATTTGAATTTTTGAAAGTTTTACAATTTTTATTGTGTTTTTAATGTTTCCTAGACTTAAACTATCAATTTTTTCATGAAGATATTGGGTCTGTTCAACTGATAGGTGCTTCAAATCTCCTTTGAGAAGGAGAATAGCCACAAGAAGTAGTAGAACCAACAAAATTTGTTGTAGTAGGATGGGATGCACTACGAAATCTAAATGTAGTCGAGATCCTAACAGAGGTAGGGCACCACATGAAGGGGTTGACCCACGGGATAGATGAGACTGCGATCTGCCAGGTTCTGTTGCAACTTCAACAACACATCATCAGAGTGCCTAGCCATATTGGTCAACTACTATGCAAGATAGCTCATGTAGTGGCTTGTTATCATGAACAATTTGATTAGTCTGCTTAGATATTTGCATGCAGTTTTGTATATGAGTCGTGTGGCCATATATGTCTCAGGCACAAAAAATGTAAAATGAAAACTTGATATATATATATATATATATATATATATATATATATATATATATATAATATATATATATATATTATATATATATATATATATATATATTATAATATATATATATAATATATATATATATATATATATATGTATATAATATATGTATATTATATAGTATATATATATATGTATATATATATATGTATATATATAATATATAATCTGTGTTTCTATGTTCCTATTGTACTTTCAATGATGGGATGTGTATAACAATTTATTTACATTCATCGCAAATGTCTATCTAAAACATGATTAGCAAGCACATCAGTTAATGTATTTAGATTTCTAGAAAAGTGTTCATATTGTATGAAATCGAAATTTCATTATAGAAGGAAAACCCTTAAAAACATATACAACATGGTAAGACTTCTAGCTGAATAAACATTAGCAAGTTGTAGTATTACGAGTTGTGAGTCAAGTTTGATGACTAAATGGTAGATACCATGTGAAATAGCATCAGACAATAGCTCGAACACTGCATTATGCTCAACGATGTTGTTAATAGAGCGATCAATACAAATCCCTCGTAGACTCACTAACTTTCCATTTGGAGAAAATATATCCCACAATCTGGAGGATAGGTTCCGAGTACTATGAATAGCGCCATCAACATAACCAAAATACAGTTCAATGGATGTCGACATATGCAAACCAAACGTAAAAGAAATCAACAAAAACCTTAGGAGACTCTAAAGAGACACACCGCAAACACACTCAACACACCTATAGACAATATGTACATAATGTTACTACACATGATATCAAGCATAGTATCTATTTAGGTACAACCCATTCCTAGGATGCACCAATGGAATTCCATCAAAATCAGCTAACTCATATGCCTTTTTGTAAGGACACGGTTGAAAATATATGGACCTAACCACATAGGTTGGAACTTTCCTGATCCTAACTTATCATATTCTTGGTCATATAAAAGAACAAGGTCTCCTTCTAAGAAGACACGAGACTTGACACATTTGTCATATTGCACCTTGATACATCTTTGATGAGCTTCATTAACTATAGTGGCATTGCACCATGTCTCATCTAATTAGGTCATATGTAAAAATGTTCCTCTTCTATTCAACAACTGGCTTAAGTGATGAAATCTCACTTTCGATTGGAAGGATTGCTCCCAAACCATAAACCAACTGAAATGGTGTAAATCCTGTAGCAATCATTATTGAGGTTCAGTATCTCAAAAGGCAGCATAAAGGAGAAAATTTCAGTCTGATTTATGGACCCTTACCATATGTTCAAGCATAGCTTTGAGAACTTTATTGATAGCCTCAACTTTTCCATTAGCCTTAGGATAATAGGGAGTGGAACTTTCATGGGAAAGTCCAAGCTTAACAGTTAGTTTGGTTATCATATGATTCTAGAAATTATTTCTGTGATCTGTAACTATGGCTTGTGAAACATCAAACCATGTGATAACTT
Source organism: Pinus taeda (assembly GCA_000404065.3). Lineage (NCBI taxonomy): Eukaryota > Viridiplantae > Streptophyta > Pinopsida > Pinales > Pinaceae > Pinus > Pinus taeda. Next base: position 74,730 of record APFE031685537.1, on the reverse strand, counting down.
GATTGAAAAATAAATATGTAGTTGTTTCGCTAGTGTTGTTAAATGTAGGTATCACCTTGGCCCATTTAATAAAATAATCTACTGCAACAAGGATATAGCCATGACCCCCATCCAAGTGAATGTTACATGTCATGAAGTTGATACCCCATTTCACAAACGATCCATGGTGATAATAGGATGCAATGGAGTGGGCGTAGCACAAGTCTTATGATCATAAATTTGGCATGCATGACACTTTTGGACAATGTGAATACAATCTTGAAAAATGGTAGGCAAAAAGTAACCAGAACGTAATATATTTTCCACGGTAGCGTAGCCAAATAAATGACTGCGACATGCCCTCAAGTGGCATTCTTTAAGGACTTTCTCGGCCTCCTCATCCATGAGGCACCTTTGTAAAATCATATCAATATCACGTCGATAAAGGGTGTTGCCAATGATGATGTAATTCTTGGCTTGGTGTCTGTTGTGGCCAGCAACAACCCCCCCTTTTCATTAAAGTGTTTGTCCAAAATGCTAAATGAATGGGGACCCCTAGTTTAATTTTGAGAAAAATCAAGTTTTCCTTCTTCAAAATAAAGCTACCATCGTAAGCTTAGAGAGGTCTTTCAAATATTTTTAACCTAAGTCTACGATAAGGTAAAGGTCTTTAAAAAATTGCATTAATGCGCAAGGCCCCCCATGTTAAGCCTAACGTCGCATCGCAGTAAGTAATGTTCATAAGGAAAAACCTCAAAATCTGTCGATCTGCGATAACACCGATCGCAAGATTACACATCGCAGAAATAAACTGGCAATACTTAACAAACATCAAACTTCTGTGACCCACGATGTTGCGACCTGCGATATTGCGATCGCCGCGATGGCACAGTCTGCGATCTGGCGATTTGCGATGGCACGATCTTCAACGTAATGTAAACAAATCATGAATCATTTAATCGCAAATCCTTCGGGCACGCCATTCAAAGAAAAGCCACTTACCATAATCTAACCCCAAATCATGTGCTTTTAATGATAGTAAATGGATTATTTGTCAGTTATTTAATGAAATGAAGACGCGTGCTTTTCTAAAGAATTATTTCACGTAAGGTGGCATATTTGGTATATCTGTTGCATTTAAAACTCTCCCATCACCTTTCTCAATCAGTCATTTCCACTTCGCTCGTAATCTGCAGGAACGAAGAGATAAGAAGATTCAAAAGCCGAACGCAGAAGAAAATGGGAAAGAAATATAAAGCCCAAGGCTCCGAGACGAAGGAAAAGACGAAGGAGATTGCGCCCTTGTACACAGACACTGCATGCAATAGGGACGCAGGAATTTCGACCTGGGAAGGCATGTATAGGCTGCTAGAGGAAGAGAATCCTAAAGTAATGAAGGTTGATAGTGCCGCGAGATCACAAAACTCTTCCAAGGCATCCTTAGAAGAGCTGGCATGTTCATTTCTACACCGAATAGCAGCTAGACCCAAGATTTTGCCGTATACAGATATGATCAGATGGATACTTGAAAATGCAGAGTTACAAGGTAGACAATTCAAAGCTCAAGGGCATGGGCTCATAGGATCATTCTCTGCGCAAGACTTAAAGCTTATGTATCATCTGCCTGAGCCTCAGACGACCTACAACATGCAATTTGTCAAGAAATTTGCAGCAGAGAACCCAAATCTGGCAGAAACCACTAAAGAATGGACCAGAAGAGAGGAGCCGCTAAAAAGGGACAAAAACGGTATGTACAGCACTGGTTCCCTCACATCTCTGTATTGTTTTGCTGCGGCCATGCTCTGCAGGTTGTTTGGGATGCCAGACATAAATAAATTTTCATCTGAATGGCTACCACTCATAGACGCTGCCATGAACGCCGATATCGTGGATTGGGCCAAAATATTTTCTGATAACCTATACACTGCTGTTATGAATTACCAGTCTAAGAGATCCTTGTCTCAAAGGGTCTATCCTCCTTTTTATCTATCTGCTTATAGTATGGATTCTATTTGCTATGTATCTAAATTCCCAACTATGGGTTGGAAATGGACTACCCAGGACCCGTCACCTATTCATGTTTATCACAAAGTATTATGGGATTCCCAGTTTGCCCCTCACTTCTATCAGATTTGCCACGGGCTCTTATCCCTAAATAGATACGGTATGGTGAAGACCCAAGGTGCACCCGAAAGCCAAATAGACATCATCCCCATCGCAAGATGGTTCGGGGAAGAATGGTTCACTTATATTAGAGTGTTTGGGAGCACTGTACCTCCACATGTCCTACCTCTGTATGTCCCCGACAAGCTTTTGGATAGGGAAATCGACTATCAGACTTGCTCAGAAGGTGGCCTGACCAAAGAGCTTAAAGACAAGAAGAAGGCCATATGGCCTTAGTTTCCTATAGCTTGTGGGGCCTTCTCATTGTTCGATGTAGGACACACCTTCGCCGAAGTGGAGAATGTGGCGTCTCTACAGTTATTTAAATTCTCCGCTCGACCTTTTGACCTAAATAATGTTGCCCATGATTTCACTATAAGTGTCAGAATAAAAGTGTTCGTTGGAAAGAAGGATTTATTTGATGATTTGTTTCAAAGTAAAAGTTCATTCCAGGAAGTTTTGCGAGAAGCCCGGTCGAGGTTATCCCCAGATGACCTCCAAAGATTTTTGTTATTCAGAGAAAGAAGGCTAGCCAGTGTTCCTCTAGAAAAGCTGCGACTGCTCGCCAGAGAGCCTACTCCCAGTGTCAGCCTTAGCGAAAACTCCAGTGCTTCCAAATCCAAATCTGACGTTGCCCAAGGAACGCTTGAACGTTTTAAAAAGTCTGTAAGCGACCAAGGAAAAAGCGAAGAAACAACAAAAGATACAGCCCAGTCGAGTGCAATGTCGCAACAACAAGTTATCGCCTCCCCACCAAGAGATGTCCCTCCTCCCATCATTAAATCGCCACTCGTCACAACAGAGCTCGACAAAGAATGGGAAAACTTCAACGAGCTAATCAGCCTTGAAGGGCAAGTCCCAAGAACACCTGTGAGCGATGCACAGGTAACATAGGAAATGGTTTCGACCATGGTCAGTAGTGTCTCAGAAGCGGAGCACAGTCATATCGCTCCGCCTTCTGAGCTCCTACTTAGTGTAGAGGAAATTCCCCCATTGGACGTATTCTATAGTCCCCAACATAAAGCAGTGGTGAGGAGACAAAGAAAGAAGAGAAAGCTGGAGAATACGCTGTCACAGGACGCTGAACATTTAGACGTCTTATGGAAAGCCCCTAACAACAACCTGACAGAAAATCTCACGAAGTTGTCTCAGATCGCAGGAGCATACGCTTCTGCGACTATCAACAAGGCGTCTGAAGTTCAGCAACTGTTGAGGGACCAAGAAAACCAAATACAGCTACTACAACAACAGCTACAACAAGCCAATGCTAGTATTGAAGCGTCCAAACAACTCGAGAAACTACAAGAAGACTTTCAGCAAATGCAGATAAGCTATCAAAGAAGCCTAGACGAAAAAGGAAAGCAGTTGCAGCTTTACAAGAAATACACAAGGACGAGCCCAAGCTTGCCGAATTTGTTTCAGAGTCTACTGGCTTAAATGAACAACTTTTACAGCAACAGGAAGAGTTGGGACGTAAAATATTGCAGTGGAGTCACTATTGCGAGCTGAGCGATAAACTCACCAATCAAGTGACGGACTTGCGAAGTGACTACGACTAGGTTGACAGACGAGTGACAGAGTACTTACCTTGGCAGGATGGAGAGGAAGGGAAGAGAGCAAATGCGCCCAGAATAAACGAAAGCCATAAAGAATTGCTCTTTAACAAATGGGACAATCAAATCAGGCAGGCAGAACAGGCAGCAGAGACAGCGGCGACACAGGCGAGCGTTCTTATAGACTATGTAAATGAAAATTTACACAGAGCCAACTTAATCACAGAAACCACCCCGGGATACCTACCAAACAAGTCATGAATAGAGGCAGAATGGAAACATAAGGCACAGGAAAAGGGAAAAGTGATCCAGGCATTGAACATGTTAAATTGGGAGTGCTATTGGGCATACTTAGTCAAGCCACACAGTCAATGGATGACTGTGAAATGCATCATAAACTCAGCCGAGAAAGTAGTGCCAGCTCTCATAGATTCCGTTTTCGCAGCCCAGCTCAGCGTAGAAGTCGGCCAACCGACTCTTCTCAAATCCATGATGAACACTTGCAATTTTAAGGACCAAATTCAGAAGTAGCTTATTTTTAGTAGTTTGTTGTTTCTTTTTATTTAGATTAGAAAAAGGACAGTCATTTGAGAACCGTATCCTAATTTTTTTGTAAAAACACTATTATTAGAATTAGGAAGTAGTATTTTAACCCTTCTCATGCATTTAGAGAAGGGTCCAGAGATTTGTCAAAAACTTATCCTCAGAACATGCACTTCTGCACCCTTAGAGGAGGTTTTGATGAATGGATGGATCGAGATTTACTTTTACTTGCATCTTGATATCTGCTACTGATGTTTCACTTTTGTACTCTTGGTAGATTTTAGAACAAGTAGAGATAGATCGTTTTTGCTTGAAGCTTATGGGTAGAACTAGTCATAAATGGTACTTTTATCTCTTGGCAATTCCTGCTTATATTCTTTAAGCGATTTACAGTTTCATTTGTTTATATGTTACTGCATGAATTTATGGGTTATTATTTGGCACTTTTGTACGGTGGAGTCATATTGTTTATGTTTGACATATGAATAACTTATTATGCGATATGTTGTTCACAACTATTTTGCCTAACTTCTTATGCAAAGTGGTTTATCTTTAATGGTTTCTATTCTTATAATAGTTGAATGATCTTTATTACCAGTTATTGTTCGAAATATTTTTAGATCGCATAATGGAAGATATACAATCCCAGGTTAGAATAGATTTGATGTGTTTTTTCTCACTAGATTACAATAGCATAGAGTAAAGTTAAAAAATCTGAATTAGATTAACTTTAAAATACTCTTAGATCAGCATAGTTCAAACTCTACACACACACACACACCCAAGATCGGGAAACTGGTCCCGTTATCCCCAGTCAGAGCCGCTATACCAAACGGATAAGGAGTTGCATACCTGCATATAACAAAACATGTTCATTATGAAGATCAAGGAGCTCCTAAAACAAACCACTAGAGACAGTTCATTGAGAAAAATAAACTTGACTGTATTAACTTAATGAATAAAAGAACTTTACAAACTTTGCCTTGATGTTTCACAAGTCCTTTCTAGGGTCCAGCAGGGGTCTCCTCTACTTTGAAAAGCCTCACTCACTTCCCAAATGATATGAAAGATATGTGATCTCTCCTCTCACAAGCTCAAAAAGGAAGCCTAGTTTTCAGTAGCATTTACCCTCAAGAATCTTTAGCTTTCAACCTCCCCTACAACCAGCCCAATGCATGAATTTATAGTGCAAATGGAGGAAGTTGCAGGTCCACCATTGAAGGGATAAGTTCCTCCTTCAATGGATAAGCACCTCATATCATGGAGTTAGCTCCCTTATTATGGAATGGATGAACCAAGGTGGAGCGGACTTGCAAACGTAATATTCCTTCTAGAAGTGTCTAGAAGTGCCAAGATGGAGTATTTAAAGAATGAACTCATGGCCTTTTAACTTTTACAGGGGTTCGCAACCATCACTTAATATACAGAGTGGTCAGGTTCGCAGAACATGACCATTAGGTGCGGCACCGCAGGCAATGCTAGGAAAAGTGTGAACCAGGATTTGAGGACATTTTTTAAGGTCTTTCTCCCATTTTCAAGGCTTGACATGAAGAGATGAGGTTTAAGACTTGCAAAGGAGGTATGTATGAGTATTGATGGACTCACACAAACTGTAGAAAGTCATGGTGACAATTTTTTGTGTAACAATCCCATCCCAAGAGGTCATACATGCCCGATCGAGTCCCGTAAACCATATTGATATTTCTCCCTTTTGTGTAGCTAGGAACAATTTTAATTTTTGTTCATCGGTGGTATAATAATCTCTTGTAGAGGACATTGAACTCAAATAGAAATGTATCGAGATCTTTAGTAATCGTACCTTGAAAATTAGGAAGTGCAGACAAAGGGATGTTCTTCATTGGGACCTTTCCTTGGAGATTTCCAATGGGGAACTCAGAAGTGGTAATTAAGCTACCTGCCATTTGGTTATGCCTAAAACCTTGAGGGTTTTGTACAAATGTTATAGGTGGGTCCCCTACTGAAGGATATTGCTCTCTTTTTGGTGATAAGAGTTGCCTAGGTTGTTCGAGTTGTTTATGTTTCTCAAGTTGTTTATATTGTCTAGGTGGTACTAATTATTTCACAATAACCTCTGTAACATAATGCTCAATAGGTTGTTTCACAACACTGCCTAAATATAGTGTTAGGGTCCTATAATATAGGAATCCTAGTCAACTTTTTCATACTATTCATTTGGGGGTATTTTTGTAAAAATTAGCTTATGGTTTCATGAGTCTCATAGTCTAAGGGGTCCTTTTACAAAATATTCATTTTGGTCAAAGGGTCCTTGTAAATATTTGTGTCAAAAAGGAATTTATAAGGCTTAATTCGAATTTGTAAGGACATGAATGGTCCATGAGGATTCATCATTTAAAATAAGTAATCATGAGGGGTAAAAGTTATTATGGAAGTTTAGAGGTGTCATGTCATGAGAGATGGTCATCATAGGTAAGTTTTCCAAAGTCATGTCTGTCATAAGAGTTAGTTTGAAGAGTCATTTATTGGTTAAATGTGCCATGTCCTTTTCATTATTGCAAAAAATGGCCCTCTCATCACATCCTTCACATCATCAAGTGGCCAATTATCATTCCAAAATGAGGCTTTGGGTGGTATGAAAGTTTCAAAGTTATTTTGAAGTCTCTCATTATTACCCCATTTGAAGTTGATACTAGCTCTGAAGCAAATTTAAAGGCCGAAGAAGTGAGTTGCAGGCTCAGACAAACATTTGCTACGAATTTGCTGCGAAGTTGATTGTTTTTGTCATCAATTTCAAAATATGTTTCCAACAAAATGGAGATAAATTTTTGAAAACCATAGAGTCTTTTGTCAATAATGGACTAGAGAACAAAAAAATCCTTCAGTTTCTATACATGGGTTACATATTGGAAGAGTCAAATGCATCTCTATACTCTATTTTTCAGGTTTGGGCATTTCCTGTTTTAGTTATGATGTTTGGATGCATATTGTGAGGATCTGGCAAGGAATTTTTGGAAACTGGGAGAGGTTTCTCTCAATGACACTCTAATATACAAAAACCACCCTCATTTTTGCAACAGAAATCCAGATTCAGGATATATGGTCTCGTCTTTGAACCCCATTTTTCCATAAATTTGGTGCCCTCTACTGTGCAAACATATCAGTCCACTCTATTTTGGAAATTTTCAAAATTTGGAGCTTCTAGAAGTCGTTTTAGTTGTTTGATAAGTGTTGATAAGTTTATAATCATGTAGTTTGAGTTATTAAACAAATATGCATTGTTTGAGTTGATGTTTCTAAATTGTTATAGTAGTTTCTATTTTTTCTACATAGAAAGTGAAGATGCATTACATCTAGACAATTCAATTTTTGTGAAGTGAATTTGACCACCAAGAGTGGTAATTTGAATTCCTCATTGTATATAGTGATGTAAAGACATGGAAAATAGTTATGGTTGGAGTGTTAGAGGCTACACTACATATTTTTGCAGCTTGTATTTTCTCTCTAAATGAATAGAAGAAGGTAGTTACATTCTAAACAATGATTCTTTTGTCATATATATTGGTATGTGTTTCTCTTGTGTATGATACGTATTTTCTTTCAGATTTGTGCTTAAATATATCATCTAATATTATAAAATTTCTTCATGATCAAGTTTGAAAAGGGATTTTTCATAATTCAGTTTGTTTCTCTGATTAATTGAACTTGTCATATGTGTATCATCTTCCTCTCTGACAAATCTAAACTCATCCTTGGTTTTATGCTCAGTTATTCATCTTCTCCTTCATCTTACCCATTCATCCACTACAACGAGATTTAATTGATTTCCAATAGGTATGTCTTTATTGCCTTTGTTTCAAGGACACCATGTCCCTTATTCGTTTGTATCTATCAATATGCTCTGGTTCTAGGTATTTTTTCCCTCTACACTTACCATAAACAATCAAACTTTAAACCATCCTCTGATTAACATAGCTAGCCTAAAACCTATATCCTACCAATCATTTAGTTGATTGATAGAATAACATAGTGATAGAGCCCTATACAAGGCTAAGGGGGTTGGACCTTAGCCTAAAAGAGGTTTGTGGTTACCCCTCTAATCATTTTTTAGCCTAGAGATCAATTACAAGGTGCTAACATCTGGGATGCATTGATCAAGTGGAGATTCTTCTGGACTTGATTTTAAATTGTGTTCATCTATATAACCTTCTCCCTCTATCAAGCCTTGATATCCTTCCTCTACTGATACAAATGGACTAAACACTCTAGGGCTTGTCTTTGAGATTGAAGGTTCATAAAATTCCACCTCCTTATATTTGCACCCAACACATATGACTCAGGGGATGCTATCCATTGTAAAGAAATTTTGTATGATCCTTTCTTCTTATGTGTTTCTTCCTGAGTGGATGATTTATCTTCATATTTTGAGATGATCTCTTGTATATATGTTACTTTTTCCCTAAATACTTATTCTCCTTCTTTCTCCCACGTCCTCTTCTACCCACATGGTAAGTTTCTTTGGGGGCACCACATTTTTCTTCTTCAATATTCATGTAATAAAATCCTATGTGCCTTGAATCCTCACATGGTTGAGCCCACTTTAGTATGTCAAAGAGATGTGCAGGTTCTTACCTATCGTCTTACCACCTAAAAACCTTAGAGACAGGAACACATCTACCACACTTTCAATGAATGCATGCAAATAAACTAGTCACACATATGCACCTCTAATAGCCTTCTTAACAACGACACTAAAATGTTGGGTGAATCAAATTTCATTTTAATTCAGAACAACCAATCCAAATCACACTTAAATTGTCAATCTGGATAGGCTTTTTTTCAAGGCTAATGTGAAAAATATATGCGAGAATAAATGGAAACTATCGCTAACCAAAACTCAAAACCAATCATTTTAGGTATCACTCTCAACACTCCATCACACATGTTGTTACACTCCAAACCTTGTTCACACTTCAGAAAGAAAAAAAACACACATTGCATAATAAATCAAACTCTATCACACTATCACTCTTATTAAAAAAAAACAACACTTTTGGAAACCATTCAACACTCAATAATTGATGAAACAACTATTCAATTAAATAAATGAACCAAAGAACTGTAACATAGATCAAGTAACCACCACACTTAAGAAGGGATCAGTCCAGGACCTATGTTGTTACACAATAATAGAGGCTACAATATTGCAACTATGCAATGCATGAAAAAGATCTATAATGGTAATAGTAAATCACTCATAAATCACAATTGGGAGAGAATAAACATATAGCTACAATAGCTCTCTAACCAGTGATCCTTTCTAAGAAGGAGGGCCCTTCCTCCTTAGTAGGGGCTAGATAATTACACAACACATAAGCTAATCAAGAAAGAGATATTGAGCCACGAATGGTAAAGATTTTCATTAATGAAAGTTGCAGTATAGGGTTACAATGTTGGTACTCCCTCCTCTGGTCTCTATCTATGCATGCCTCATGGGAAGAGAGTACATATTTTTATAATTTTAGATTACATTACATTCCTATTTTTGAAAAGCATGATCATCATTAGAATCTCTTGAATGACATGTGATCCTACTCAATATTATACAAAAACTGCCTCATAACAAATTGCCTTAATTGAAACAGATTTGCAACAAATTTTCTAAATTACAATGATTTGTCATTTGGAAATCCTAACTATTTCAACTAAGTCAGTTGCTGATCCGGATTTAAACAAGAACACAACAAATTATAGAGATAACCATATACACAAAGATGCAGCGGAAATAAACCTCATTTCATTAATGGAAAATACTGAAATATGCTTACAACCAGAAATGGAAATAAACCAGCTAGGGCGATGGTAGCTTATCTCTGAGAAGAGATGTGCGGCTAAATGCCTCTAAACTGTTCCGAACTGTGTTAAAATGAGGCTCGAAGGCCTATTTATTGTTGAGAAACAATGGAAAACCATTCACATTCCAAAACCTAGCCCTAGAAGATGAAACGCCAAATTGTGGGCCCCGTTTTGGGTAAATTGGTACATCAATTTCCCGGGGTCGTAACTTTGGAATACGATCTCCGTTTGACGCGTATGATAGCTCGTTAGAAAGATCTATCCGAGAAATACCGCTTTGGGAAGGGAAACATTGGTCCATGGGCCCATGTTGCCCCCAGATTTCCCAAAAAACGTCGTTTAGGGCCTCAAAACGGCTCCAGAAGTTTAGGACCCGAAAAACTGCTAAAAATAGTAAACTGTGCTATAATTTAGGAAACTGAAAAAGCTGAAAGAGACAATTGTGGGGGTCCAAATGGGATAGGTGGGTGGCCACCAACATCCACCTGGATTAGCCAACTTCCCGGGGTCGTAACTTGGTCATATTATCTTTGTTTGATGCATATGATAACTCGTTGGAAAGATCTCTCTGAGGAATAAAAGTTTGGATGTGATTTCCCTAGCCATAAATAAAGGAAGTTTGCCAAAAAAATGTTGTTTAGGGCCTCAAAATGGCTCTCGAAGTTTAGGACCCGAAAAACTACCAAAAATAGTGAATTGTGCTACAATTAAGGAAACACATGAAACTGAATGGGGGGTCTAGGTGGAATAGGCGGGTGGCCACCAATATCCAGTTTGATCAGCCATTGCCTTTGCCGATTTCCTTAGCCATAATAAGCCAAATGAACACCCACACTAGGATGTTTTTCCTACCATTCAACTTGGAATAAGTGTCCCATCAACTGTGGTTATTATTTTTCCTTTATTAACCTTTATTACATGGAACTTTCACCAGGGCTATTACAGAACCCTCCCCCTTGGGGGACACCATCCTCAGTTTTCAACCACACCTATTCCTTAGCAAACCGCTAAAAAGAAAACATACTTCCTATGGAGCTTTATAACTTATCTTGATGCGTTATTTACAATGATCACGCTGTTGAGAAGCAACCAACATGAAAACATAAAAACATGACAACTATAATGAAATGAAACCCATATGGCTTATTGGTGCTTTATAACATATCTCATGGTGGTATTTACATCCACATACATCTGTACATATACCTAAACATCAAACCAAAACATATGCCAATCATATACCAAAACATCATACCAAAACTTCCTTTCCTCAACTGACAAACAATGAAGGATACATAGTCTACATCTGATTCACCATCTCCCATGTAGCTTCATCAGGCCCAAAGTGTTTCCACTACACTTTAATCTGCTTGAATGCTCAGTTACGGAGCATGCACACCTTTCTCTGTAATATACGCTGAGGTTCCGGCTAGAATTCTCCATTTGGCTCCACTTTCAATACAAACCAATCAATCACATGATAAAAATCGTTAACATACTTCTTAAGTAATGAGAGAAAGAAAACATCATGGAATTTTATTGTTGGAGGCAGTGCAAGTCGATAGGCTATTGGCTCAATCCTTTTAAGAATGTTGAAAGGTCCAAAAAACCGAGGTGCCAACTTGGAACATGATCCAATATGCAATGAGCTCTTCTTTGGTTTGATGCACAAGTACACCTGTTCCCCAACCTGAAACTCCTTGAACAACCTATTCTAATCTGCATAGATCTTCTGCCTTTCCTGTGTTGCTTTCAAATTCTTCTTGATTACCTTCATTTTCCACTCCATTCCTACCAACATGTATAGTCCAATCAACAACCTGTTAACTGGATCACTCCGACTGATGGGAGTATTACAACTCTACCCATACATTGCCTCAAATAGACTCATCTTCAAATATTCCCAATACCCATTGTTGTAAGTGAACTCTACTAGTGGAAGGTACTCTTCCCAATTCCGATGACGATGCATCACATTCATCCTCAACATGTCCTCCAATATTCTATTGACTCTTTCTATCTATCCATTTGTCTGCGGATGATAAGATGTACTGAAGGCCAACTCTGTGCCCAAACCTACAAACAACTCCTTCCAAAACTTGGAAGTGAACTTTGCATCCCTATCTGACACAATCTTCTTCGGAACACCATGCATTCTGACCACATATCTGATGAACACCTATTCTACATCACTAATCGAAGACATACTCTTCATTGGAATGAAGTGCGTAATCTTTTTCAACCTGTCCATAATAACCATGATGGAATCATGCTATCTGGATTTCTTGGGAAAACAAGTGATGGAATCCATGGAAATGACCTCCCATATCCACTTTGGAATCGCAATTGGATGTAGAAATCCACTTGGATTCTTACACTCTTCCTTCACCTAATGACAATCCAAACATTTAGCCACAAACTTTGCCACATCCTTCTTCAAATTAAGCCAATAATAGAATTTATTCACTTCTGTCAATGCATTTTGATAATATAGGTGACCTGGATATGGTTTTGCATGAAAATCCATCAATATCACCTTCTTGAGCTCAATGCTATCTGGCACATATATCCTGCCTCTAAACCTGACCAATCCATATGTTGTAAGAAAACAATCCACATCTTGTGCACCTATACCTGCACCTATACCTGCACCTATACCTGTACCACTAACTATACATGTACATATACCTGTACTCTGTTGTAACCTGTGCATAAGCTCTCTATACCTGCCATCTTGCTGACCTACATGTAAGATATGATCTCGTAAGTCTATCCCATAGGAGCTCATAGTTGCTATATGATTCACCTATATCCGCCTACTAAGAGCATATGCAACCCTATTCTATTTTCCTTTGATGTATCTGATCTCAAATTCAAAATCATTGATCATGGCCAACCATCTAGATTTCCTATCATTCATATTCGGTTGTTCAAACAAGTATCTCAACCGACTTTGAGCACTCATCAATACAAACCTCCTGCCAAGAATATAGTGCCTCCACATCTTCAATGCATGAATGATCACTGGAAACTCAAGATAATGTGTCAGATAGTTCTCCTCATGTTTATTTAGTTTTTGTGACTCATAACACACTACCTTTCCTTCCTGCATAATGACTCCATGCTTGACATGATCTTTCTCATTTTTAGAATATACAAATATGTCATCACTGAACAAAATAACAAAATTGTCCAAATAGGGATGCACCACACCATTCATCAAATACATAAAGGTAGCTGGAGCATTAGTAAAACTGAATGGAACTACAACAAACTCATAAATCCCATACCTAGTCTGAAAATATGTCTTGTAAATGTCCTCCTCTTTAATGCGTATTTGATGATATTCAGATCTCATATCAATCTTCGACAACAATACTTCTCCCTTCAATTGATCAAACAAGTTGTCAATCCTTGACAACTAATACTTGTTCTTGATGATCACTTCAACTGTCTATAGTCAATGCATAGCCTGAGAGTACCATCCTTCTTCTTTATAAACAATACTGGTGCACCCCAAGGTGATACATTTTTCCTAATGTATCCCTTGTCAAGCATCTCTTTCAGCTGCAACTTTAACTTTACCAACTCAGGTGTGCTCATCTTGTAAGGTGCTTTTGATGCTGGTGCTTCCCCTAGTACCATATTAGTAAAAAAATCCACTTCCTTGTGATGTGGCAACTCTAAAATATTTGTGGGAAACACATCCTAAAAATACTGTAGAATTGGGTACTTGGTCAAAACATCTACATCCTTAAATTCCTTATCTTTGTCTCTAGAAATATGCACTGCAAATAAAAAACACCCTTTTCTGCGTCTGTGCTTTGCCTTCATAGCTGTCACCATCCTAACTCATTCGGCTTTCTTCTTTCCCCGTAAGAGTCTTGTTTCCCCATTTTCAGCCAAGTGCTCTATGGATTTTTCATAACAATCCACCTTGGTCCTATGAAGATATAACCAATCCAAACCCAAGAGCATGTTGTATGATCCCAACAGAAATACATTCAAGTGCATTTATGTAGACATGCCATTCAACTCAAATGCATAAACTATTACCCAATGATGAACTCTTTTCTTTATATTTGTAGCCAACTGCACTAACCAAAACTTTTCATGCACTTATTTATTCAAACCACACTTATCCACCAAGTCATGACTAACATAACTATAATTAGATCCAGGGTCTATCCAAATAGAAACAACTTGATCACAAAGCTTACCGTCCATCTCAATGATATATTCTTGATGATCTACCTGCCTGTTATCCAATGCTGCAAAGATATGAGGAACGTTCTGACCAACATCCCCAATAATCTACGTCTCCTGTGCACTATATATCTATGGCCTACCACCCTGATTCTGTGGAAAATCTCTCTTAAGGTGTTCCTTACCACATGTCCAACACTCCAACTATCTAATACCATCACCTGTATGCTTCTACTGTGATCCATGTCCTTGTCTAACTACATTGAACTTCTTTTGTGGCGCTACATTTTTTTTCTCTTCTACATTCTAAGGCCTTGTTCTTTTCAGATGAAATTTACCTTTACCTTTATCTTTCCTTTCCATCCTTGCTGAGATTAATTCTTTCGCTTTGATTGTTCATAGCAATGCTTCTGTTTCCCAATAAATTCCTCAAGTGACTACTTCAATTTCCCAATAACTTCCTCAAGTGACTAAGGCTCATCATACTCAAACTGATCTCTAAATGCTAATGGAAAACCAATGACAAATTGGTGAAATTTATGCTTCTCATATTTAAGATATGGTACATACCTTAATAGATCCAGGAACTTAGTCATGCACTCTTCATCTTTCATTGATCCCATCATTAACTTACATAATTCTCCGGCCTTACCATCGTAGTACCTTTTTGAAAAGTACTTCTTCTTGAAAAGCCTCCATAAATCATGTCAACTCAATTCTTCTGTCTTTATGTCTCTGACTCGCTTCACATCTTCCCACCCAGATATCTACTTTACCTCTCAGGCTAAAGATAGCTACTCTGGCCTTCATATTATCTATGTAATTATGCAACTCAATGAATTTCTTCATCCTAAGTATCCAAGCCTCTGCATCTTCTTGATTATTCATATATCCATCAAGGTGGATTTGATTTCTTAAATTCATCTCGCAAGTATCCCCTATAACTCCTCCTGTAAGGATGATAACAATGACGATCATAATGCCTCTTAGAACCAGAACTAGTGTAGTACATGTTTCCATCAGCTCTCCTATCTGGAGTATCAAACAACCTGCCATATCTTACTATGTCAGCTCTATCTGACCTGTGACCGCCATGAGACCTACTGCCATATGCCCCATTAGTTCTGTCCTCATGTCCATGGCTAATCTGAAGTGGCTCCTTCCACTACAATTCTGACAAATTTTGAAGGAGTATTGCATTAACCTTTGCTTGTTTCTCTTATGCCTACATGATTTTGTCATTTTCCGCCTTACAACTCAATATTTCTTCCTTCAAGCTTCTCAATGTATCTCCTAAATCAAAAGAATGCCCAACACCACGCTACTCATTTGATTCATAGGGAGAATCTTTATAGTCTACCATTTTGTTAGTCATTTTGATCTTTTTCCTACAAGGCATACTATGTTAGTTAAACCAAATCACAATAAAACAACATACCTTAGGGTAATTCGGGGAGGATATCTATTCCGTGCGATCAAACAAATCAATGTAATACATGTACAAATACAATCATAACAACATATAAACATATAAAAAATTGGTGTATCAACACATAAAGCTTATTCTAACTAGATTCCAATCATTAATGCATGACCATATCAACCACACAACATGACCTCATGCATGACAACAACATCCATATCAATGCACATTTGACAACATGTAAGGACTGGCACATATAGAAATGCATAACTAATCATACAATCATGATGACACACTCCATGACAACACCCTCACTTTCACATGGTAACATCACTACAACCATGATCGAAACCATGCATATGCAATAAGCATACAGACCACACGGATGATTAACACAGTTGCGACCAACAAGAATGCATGCCGAACACACACTTCCCATCTAGTCCAAGGGGTGATACCATGCTCTGATACCACTATGTAACACCCTCATCCCACATATACCCAAGTAACTGGCCAACTAGGGTAAATATGTGACAAGAGGCCACTAAAATGGAATTAAACGTCCTAGGTAATCATAAGGAAGTGGAATTGATGGAAACACACCACACATACCTTCCACATCAACAAAAAAACTCCCGACAACCATCCCTAGAGACGAACTAAAGTTTGAGACCATTAAACCCATGGAAGCTCCCTTAATATGGATAAGGGTGTGTCTGGGAGGCTCCAGACACTCGCACAACAAGGCATGTGTGCGTCGGGGGAATGTTTTCCTCAAACCTATGCCTATGATTTTGAGATTTGTGCCAATTTTTTAGGCCCAAAGCCTAGGTCACTACCCAGAACACAATGACAGGTTTAGAAATGAATTTGAACAACAGAACAATGATACATCTGCAAAAAAATTGACAAGGACTAGATTGGACCCCTAATAGCCATGACAGGGATTTCGTCAAACATATCAGAAATATGAAATCTACAGGTCTTAATAGCAGAGATAAGCATAGGGGCCTCATACTTATCTGAGATTTTCTAAGAAGCATTGTTCCCTTATATCATTAGTTGCATCATCATCTATTAGGTCATAGATACATTGTTCATTCATTTACAAATCAAAACATAAGGAGAGCCATACATTATCACTGTCATAATATATGCTTATAACCATCACAATAACAATAGAAATAACAAGGATACATCATCCATAGAATCCACATATAAACCAGTACATTTAAACATAAGATACCAAGGAAATAACCTCTTATTAATGAATTCAAAAGCCAACCTAGTATGGGACTACCACATTCCACCCGACCATAGATTGGCTGAGGCAGATCTTTCTTCAACCAATCACCACCATGCCATATTCCAAGCATGAATGTGGGACTCAAACCAAAAGAACCAACCATGGCATCCCGAGGCTAAACCAACTCACCCTATTAATAGAAACCATGCTTTATTGCAATCCACACTAGATCACAAGGGTAAAATAATAAACATGTAATAATAGGCTTTGCCATGATGTCCACCAGATCACTAGGCGAAAACAAGCATGGATGCTACCAGATTTCTCCACCTACACTGTGAGGAATTTTCTTGTCTCCTAGTCTCTCAAGATTTACTGCAATCCACACCAAATCACTAGGCCCTAAACTAAGACTCCACTCTCCATGATTTACCATATATCCGATCTTGGGATTACTAGGATTAATGGAGAGCACCCACCTCTAGGCTTTACCATATATCCCACCATTCACTAGTCGAGGATTCCTAGGCCTATCAAGGAAAAACAAAATCTGGCTTTACCATAACCCACAGTCTAGTTCAGGGGTTACTAGGCCATGCATTCTTTTATTTGGAGATCCACCTCAGTCAGCTTCGAGTCCAACTAGAAATCTAGCTCAACCAAAATATGAGAAACTCATCACACCATGGCTATACGGAAATGGTAAGGCTAGGCTAAAAGCATTGTCACACCTAGAAAAACCCATGCCATGACAACAAAGAACCACATGCAATACCATGCATGCCAAATCTAGCACGGAAATCACACATGCAAATCGATACCTGCAAAGAGTCCTGATGTAGATGCTTGATCTTGCTCTTCCTTGCTTGCTCCTTCCTTCTTCTTCCCTTCTTTTCCTTTGTTGATCCAATTCCAAAGTGCTCCAAGAAAACTCAGTGTGTCCAAGAGTGAGAGAGAGAGAATAATGAGAGGGCTACAAAATTGAATTTAAAACAAGGTACCATCTGATCCTCAGAAGCCTTTTTATTAATGAGGTCTCTATTTT
The DNA here is from genome assembly GCA_000404065.3 of Pinus taeda. Lineage (NCBI taxonomy): Eukaryota > Viridiplantae > Streptophyta > Pinopsida > Pinales > Pinaceae > Pinus > Pinus taeda. Next base: position 56,740 of record APFE031685537.1, on the reverse strand, counting down.
CTTTATTTTCCATTATTTTACTTCATTTTCCTCTTCACATGTAACCTGTGACCTTTCACCTTCCTTTGCTCCTAATTTCCCTTATTTTCATAAATAAAATGCCAATTAATGCCACTTTTCCTTTCCAAATGCTTTTGCCAATTTCCTTAGCCATAATAAACCAAATGAACACACTCACTAGGATGTTGTGTCCCATCAACCGTGGTTATTATTTTTCCTTTATTAAATTGTATTACATGGAATTTTCACCAGGGTTGTTATAATTAATGTTAATTTTATTGCTAAGAGGACCATAATCTAAGAGGGTAATATTGGACACCAATGACCAATAGTCAACTTCGAGATTGCTAAGGAGGTTAATACCATGATCTATCCTAGTGAATCCTTCCCCCTGGTTGAAAAGCCGTCACTTGCTGAAGAATGGAATGAGTGGGTCAGAGGGAAATGATTGGCGGAGGAAGGACGATGATTCAAATCGAGGACTGAGTCAAACGACTGAGCTGAATGGTTACGACAAGGAGGGAAAGTAGAGGATTTCTTATCAACGTCAGTACATACGCTGGAGGGAAGATATTCATTTCATTAAAAGTTTCCTTTTGATTCATTATTTTCCTTATTTCAATATTAACAATTATATTCTAACAATTATTTACTTATATTAAAATATTATTTATTAATAAATATTATTTGTTTAGTCAAATATAACCGTTATATTATAACTGTTTTTTTTTCTCTTCATATATTTAAATTGATGCCAAGATCTAGTTCTTCATCTTATCTTGGTGATGAACCACACTAGATGGTTTGTAACGCGTCGACAAAAATCTAATGATGTGATTTTTACCAAAAGTTTTCTTATTTTTCATGATATGGATCACGGAAGCCTAAATTCAATTATTGTAACCCTGCATGGATGATCCATTAAGATAAGGGTTCATCAATTTGAAAGGGCATGATGGTAGGTTTCCAAGATGAAGCCAGATCTTGCTTTCCTTAAATGATGTAGAGATTCATCTATCGTTCCTTCGTTTTCTCAGTTAAACATTGGCTTAATAATTCTAGAAATTATCGCATATTTTTGAATGCGAGTTTAGCCTTGGTTCAGTCTCAGATTACATGGTTAGGAAAGGTCTCGATTTTATTTCTCGAAAGTTGTTCTCTTTACACTTGGAGCTTTCTCATGTGATTCTTGTATCACTTTGGGAGAGGATCGAAGCATGTTCATATTTAAAGTATCTTCGCCTTGAATAAATTTGGAACAATAAGTAATCCATAAAGTTTCTCAAGCTTGCAAAAAGATCCTCTTCTTTTGGGATTCTTTCTGATTTGTTAGGTTATTCTTCCTCTAATTGAGTCGATGGCAGCCAAATATCTGTGCTTTGTTCATGGATCAACAATGTCGCTCTTCTAGAAGATAGATATAGGTCTTCCCCAATGAACAAAAACATGGTTTCAATTTTTCTATGTCAACCGGGATGCAATAATATTTCAAGATTTGATGAAGGTTGTAGAGACACTATGTATTCCATGGCTCCACTTTTTGTACCTCCTCTCTCCTTTGCTCATCCTGGAAAAACATATTTCTCCAGCATGATTTTCTATCAATAATTTTCTTTCTCGAGCTCTTCATGTTTTGGGGATCTTTCCTTAGCCTTTCCCTCTCATCCTCGCCCTAATTCCATCGTTGTTACCATTCCTTAGAGCCCTCTTCCCTCAAACGTATATACTGATGCCAATAGGAAATCCTCTACTTTCCCTCCTTGCCGTGATGATTCATCTCAGTTGTTTGACTGAGTCCTCGACCTGAATCATCATCCTTGCTCCTCCAGTTGTTTCCCTCTGACTAGCTCGTTCTATTCTTTAGCGAGTGATGGCTTTTTGAAGTAGGGGGGAGGATTTGCTAGGATAAACCATGGTATTAACCTCCTCAGTAATCTCGCAGTTGATTGTTGGTCGTTGGGGTCCAATATTGCCCTCTTAGATTACAATCCTCTTAGTAATAATGTTAACATTAATCATAATAATAATAAAGATTACTTTAATAATAAAAATAAAAATAATATTGTTGATATAAAAATAATAAAAAAAAAGATGATGGATGATTGATAATAATAATAAATAATAATAATATAATTATTAAGAATAATAATACTAATGATAATAAGTTTTATCCCTCTTCTTGTAATAATAGGTTGGTTAATCTTTCTAGCTTCTCTTTTGACCCTCTTGTCTTCAGTCTTCTGGAGAAAGGATTAAATTTTTGCCTTGCTCCTAGAAAAATTCCCGTTGATGAGATTATTTGCAACATAGAATTTGAGATTAGGATTTTACTGGACAACATTAAGGATATCATCAGAAAATATTGTGTACTTGTCCTTAGAAAGGAAACACCCCTAAGAGCAAGATTAGCAAGCTTGAATTCGATGCCCTCAAATCTTTCAACAATAACAAGGACACTGCTATTCTCAAAGCAGAAAAGGGTGGAGTTGTGGTTATCTTAGATAAGGAATATTACTAGAGAAAAATGTTGTACCACCTTTGTAACAACAGAAGATATAAAAAACTCAATAAGAATCCCTTAATGAAGATCGCTAAAAAAGTGGCTCTAGCTATAAAATCGAGTAGCACTATTAGCTCCTTGAGCCATAAACTCATCTAGAGTAACCCTATCACTCCTAGGATCTATGGTCTTCCCAATATCCATAAGGAGGGGGATCTCCTGAGACCCATTGTCAACACTATAGGAGGGCCAACCTATATTCTGGAAAAGTATTTAGCCCAAAAGCTAAAAGCCCTTGCTAGCCTTACAGAGTCCTTTGTCAAAGAGTCTTCATTGTTTATCAATGAGTTAAAGGGGATAAGGTTTGAGAGTAGGGATTTTATTGTGAGTTTAGACAAGGTCTCCCTTTATACTAATATCCCTGTCAATGAGACCATTAAGGTCATCAACCAAATCATGGATCTTGATACTGCTAAATTGGTTGTGATTTGTCTTACCTCTATTTTCTTTAGCTTTGAAGGGGAATTCTATTAACAAACATGTGGTGTTGCCATGGGACACCCCCTTTCCCCTGTTTTAGCTATTTTATTCATGGAAGAATTTGAATTCAAAGCTTTTTCTCAGCTCAATACAAACCAAATATTTGGAAAACATTTGTGGATTACCCACGCGTCATCTGGCCTCATGGTTGGGATAAGTTGGATCTCTTTCTCTAAAATCTTAATAATCAGTCTAGATCCATAAAGTTTACTAAGGAGCCCACCTCTTCTTGACGTCCTTACTTCAAATAAAGACCATGAATCATTCTCACACTAGGTCTTTTGGAAGAAAATTCAGATGGAGCAGTATCTTCATGCTAAGTCCCATCATTTCCCTACTCAAAAGCCAGGTTTTCTCAACACTTAAGCCACTCGTGCATTTACAGTTTGTGATGAAAGTCACCTTGAAGATGAGAAAACCCATCTCCTCAAGGTTTTCAAAAATAATGGTTAGCTTTCCATAAATCTAACAGAGGTTCCAAGATTAAAAAAGAACTCAATGATCAGTTTTCTAGGGTGCACCTTCCTTTTATACAAGGGACCACTGACAAGATTGCAAGGATCCTAAGAAAGCATGAGGTTCCCTCAACCTTTAGGCCCCTTAACACCATTTAAAGTTTTCTAATATCTTTAAAATACCTGATGGACCCTAAGAATATGAAAGGTGTTTATGTAATCCCTTGTTCATGCGGGACATCCTATGTTGGTGAAAATTGCCACTCAATAAATCAGATGATTTAGGAACATGCGACAGACATCACACATGGGAGGAATCACTCCTCAACATTAGCAGAACATGCGGAAATGCCAAAACACCACATATGCATTGAAGATGCCCGATTCATTTCTAAGATAGATCATTTCCATCACTGTAAGTTGAGGGAAGCTATAGATATTGAAAGGAGGCCAAACAATCTGAATAGAGATGATGTCTGGAAAATTAACAGTGTTAGCCTCTCTCATAAAACAATAATAAATCCAAAAATAATTTATTATCATAGGTTATAAAATTGAAATAAAATAATTATTAATTCAATAAATTAAATTAATAATTATTATTCTAGAATGATTAATTAATTAATGGAGACAATTAGAAATTAGTATATTGTTGTACAAGATATACTCTCCAAATGTGTCGTATCTTAGGCTCTATTTTAGGAGATTAGTTAGCTAGTTGGTTTGAATAGCATTTAATGTAAATGGATACTTTTTATTTAATAAGTGATCCATAATTAGAGGTAGTTATGACATGGAGCTTATAAATAGCTCATTGCAAGAGTGTTTGGCAGTTCGGGTGTAAGCTCTTGCAAATCAATTATGTAATTATTTTTTCTGATTAATAAAATTATGTGTCTGAGGACACTTCTGCCATTATGTGGTATCAAAGCTTACGGTTTTTTTTGCTTTTGGGATTGAGAGACTGTGTATTGGGGTGTTCAAACATTGAAAGCGAGTTGTGTGAAGAAGCGTGCTATTGGCAAGGACGCACATGGATGGAGCTTTGGGATGTAAAGCCATCCAAAAATCTCCTTCTGAGCCTGTAGAACCATGGGAATTCCATTATCTGGAGTCTGGAAGTCTCATGTGAGCATTTATCATTTTTTGGGGTTGTTAAGCAAAGGGTTTCGAGGCTATCTGTTACCATGGCACAACTTTCTGCAGCTGAAATTAAGCAGTATGAACAGAGCTCTGATTGATTGAACACGGTTTGCCTATTTTGTATATTCATTGAACCCTATATCCTAATCACTGTGCTGCCTTTGAATGAGTTTAAGCTTTAAGTCCATCTTACTTGCTGTTTCATTCTAGTATGGGTTCATGTTCGGAAGGGAATCTGCAAGGAAGGAGCTCGGAAGCAAAATTCAGGAGCTCAGAAATATCGCCGAGGACCGCCAGAATCCCTGAACCAATTAATCAATAACGAGTGTGTGCCAAAGTGATGCGATTTGAAGAGAATTCAGCATGCAACCACTGATTGGACCTGGTTATCTAAGACTCTTTTGTGTTCTTTGTAGCAATTGGCTGTCAAATTTTGAACTCATTTCGGTTGACCTTACTGAATTTGCAATGATTATTCAAACTTAATGTCATTTTGACACATTGAATCCAGCCTACTATCTTATTTGGATGGTTGCTAGCTAGAGAGGTTTTGAATGATCTACAGCCCAAGATTGAGCCCAATTTTTTGAATTGACAAGTTTAGCCAAATGTACAACACGAGCGGGAACCCATGTTGGCAGTATAGTCTGATCTACAGCTTCCCTTAAATTATTTATGCAAATTTATACACTCGAAAACCCGAGCAGGAAGCCAACTTAAGGCATTTGTTGATGTTGAACTTGAGATATAAGTGTCTTATTTTTGTATTTGGAGTGATAAGTGGAATTCTTTGAGAGAAATTTTTGTAATCCAAAGTAATATTTTACTTTGAGAGAGAGATCTTGAGAGTGAGTGAGTCCAGGTAATCTTTTGAAGACATTTTTTCTTTCAAAAGTTCTAAGATTTTGATTCCATGAAGATGTTGTGAAGCTGGGCGATTATGTACTCCAAAGTTTAATAAAGCTATCATTTTTTATGGTGGTTGTGTCCTAGATCCGCCCGAAATTGAATAAGGGGATCTTAGGTACACGAAGAGTGTGTTGATAATGGTGCATGCTTCATGTTTTTTGCTTATGATTTGTGTCTAGTTTTGACACATAAATGATCTCATTTCATGCACACATAAAATGCAATGCCAGCAAGCACAATACCTGTAACGAAATAGCTGCAAGGAAGGATAATTAAGCTCCACACATACAACAACTCATCAAAGTTTTCAACAACGGCATTCTATCTCACCAAACAAATTCACTCAAATACAATCAAGTTCATGAATCTACAAATTCCAGCATTTCAAAGCAAAGTCTACATCAACATTCTTGTAAACAAATTTAAGAACTTGGTAATCAAACTCAAATCACATTGAATTGTAAGGGTGCATTCTCGGTTGAAACCGACACCCAAGTCTTGAATTGAGTCAAATTGAATTCATTGTAGTGAATCATTAAAATCATTGTACGCTTTTTTGGGTGCATTTTCGACAGTGTTCGACACCCTTCCTTTAAAGCAAAATCAAGTGAATTCATGAATTTTAACTCTAAAGAAAACAACAAGTTTACATCTCCAGCAAGCGAGCATGATTATTCATTCAACCAAATTGCATTAATTCAGTGCAAAACTCAACACATCAAGCGAGCCAGAGTGAAGTTTATTGCAGTAACCATCATACAAGTTAAATCAATCAAGTAAGTTGACTTCGACATCAAGCGAGCGTGGCTATTCATTCAAGTGAATGTGCATTCATCAAGTAAGTCAAGTGAGCACTTAAACAAACGCGATCGTCATCAAGCGAGCGTGAATTCCAGAGTTTAAGCGAGAAAATTTACAACTCTAGCAAGTGCAATCAACAACAAATCAAGCGAGCGTGCCATTCAAGTCACATTCAAGCGAGCCTGTCCTTCAAGTGATATAGTTCAAAGTATGACATCTACAACAAGAGAGCCTGATTTCAAGTAAGCAAGTTTAGATGGCACAACATATTCAGTTGTTAAAAATTCTTCACAGTTTGCTCATCTCCAGTGATGAAGACATGGTGCACATCAGCAAAGAAACTCTTGCTGATCTTTCACGGCATCTAAAACAAACACATGAAACCATTGAGTTTCTTCAACTCGAGTCGCAACTACAAAGAGATGAGCTGCAACAAAAGAGTGCTTCTTCCAAGTCATTCAACCATACATATGAAGTTAAAGATGTTGATTCCAAATCACTCATCCAAACAACTTCAAGTGTCGAAGTTGTTCATGATCAAATTCAAATTTCTTCCAAACCCATCATCAAGCCCTGGGAAGAAATTCAAAATAACAAGAATCGACGAGGCTTAGGATATGTTAGTGATGACACCAACTTACATATCCCAGATTATTCCAAGCCAATTAAGTTTGTGAGTGCAGGATTTCTTGAACCACTCACCTCAGTAGGTTATGAGAAAGTTGTAGACAAACAGAATTGCACGCAACCTGAAGTTGACGTCCAACCGAAATGTTCTCATTGTCAAAGAACAGGCCATATGGAAGATCAGTGTTTTGATCTCCAACCTTGTTGCCATTGTGGCAAGCCCAATCATTCCTCAGAAAAATGTCGCAACCAACAAAAATCAGCCAGATTGAAGATACATTATGAATGGATCGATCCTTGGGAATGGTCATCCACAGTCAAACGATTGTCTCAGTTCTACAACCGACTACAATCATACATAGTGCAGCCAGCCATAAACCTATGATGGTACTCTCCTACAGTTGAACGAGGGAGTACAACAGTGAAACTCTCCTACACCTGAAGGGGGGGAGTTCAGATATATTTTGGCGAATATTGTCTCTCCTTTCAGCGGACAAAGGGGGGAACTGTCAATGAAATTGACAAGTGGTTGTCTGACTAAAAGTCTCGACAACATCAGTGAAGTAGCCAGTGGGCATCTTCATTAGCTAGTGGGCATTTGTCATCAGCAGTGAGCATCAACAAATTCGCCAGTGGGCGATCATCAAATTGTGTCAGTGGACACCGGATGCTGTTTTCAAACAAATGACAGTTGGATCCTTTTGCGGCTTGGCACGTGATGGAATTGTCAAGAAATATTCAGAGATGAATCAGGCATGCAGCTGATTCATGTTCTCTTCAGATTTGAGTTTTTTTCTAGCATCCAGATTTGGCGGTTTTTTCAGGCAATGCTTTTGAGGATCAACATGAGAACTTGGAAGATGGTTCCTCATTCTTATTTTGGATTTATCATTGAGGGGGGGAATGTTAGCCTCTCTCATAAAACAATAATAAATCCAAAAATAA
>APFE031685537.1:11924-24311 GCA_000404065.3 Pinus taeda | reverse complement strand
ATTTATTGTTGAGAAACAATGGAAAACCCTAAACATCCAAAAACCTAACCCTAGAAGATGAAACGCCAAACTGTGGGCCCCGTTTGGGTAAATTGGTACATCAACTTCTCTGGGTTGTAACTTTGGCATACGATCTCCGTTTGACGCACACAATATCTCGTTAGAAAGATCTATCCGAGAAATACAACTATGGGAAGAGAAACATCTGTCCATGGACCCATGTTGCTCCCAGTTTTCCCAAAAAAACGTCGTTTAGGGCATCAAAACGGCTCCGGAAGTTTAAGACTCGAAAAACTGCTAAAAATAGTAAGTTGTGCTACAATTAAGGAAATTGAAAATCTTAAAGAAACAATGGTGGGGGTCCAAGTGGACTTGGCATGTGGCCACCAATATCGACTTGGATCAGCCTCCTATTTCGGTAACATCTTGAGCATTCTATTTATATCTCTTGATTTATGCCTTTTTTCATTATAGCTCTCTTGGCTCTCATGTCCTCAATTTCTTCTTTCCTTTAATGAGCCTCAACTCTACTAGTTGTAGAGGCTAGGCTCTAGTTCCGAGTTTTTCTCATTTAATTTCACCTTTCTTACCTTTTCTCCCATGTCTTCCTTCCTCTTTGTCAATGCTTATCTTCTTCCCTATAAATTAGCTTCTCATTAGGAATCCCTTCCCTTTAATCAAGTTTCTACATCTTAACAGATTTCCAACCATGACTAGTTCCTTGGGCATGCTCCATTTGAGTAGTAATTTATAGGGTGTTTTTTGGTACTTGTCCACCATGCCTCGACAACAAGCATGTAGTGGACAAGGCATGGCATACAAAAGAAACAAAGGAGGCTACATTCCCAAAAAAGCTCTAAGAGTTCTGCTCATCAATACAAAGAGCATACTCCTTAGTTGATTAAGTAAGAAATAGAAGAGGTGGAAACAAAAATTGTGAAGAAAATATGTCTAATAGATACACAGGTTTTAACTAAAGTTGTCAGTTGGGTATCAGATATGGACCACACCCAGGGGTGCTACAACCAGTATATATACACGGTGGGCATCTAATGCTATCTGAAGCTCTTATTGAGTAGAGTTTTTCTTAACAAGAATGAGGAAAAAGAGGAAAATTTATTAGCGTTATATGAGATGCATTTCATAATGAGCTCTGTGCATTGTAGGCTTGACTATGTGGAGGCTCACCTAGGCATTCCCTCAGACCTCTGTTTTGGAAAAAACACATCATGTCATAACACAAAGTAAAGATATCATAAGTCTTTTTACTGGCATATATATAAAAAAAAGCTTACACTATTCAAATTTATCCTTTTTTATATAGATACATTACTTTCAAGTAAATATTATTATCGCATAAGGCAATAAAATAACATTATAACTAGAAATTATTATTATTATTATAACTAGAAATTATTATTATTATTGGTTATTATAAGGAATATTATTTGTTATTGGTTATTATAAGGAATATTATTTGTTATTTGACAATGTAATGCCATAAAGTTAACAATATAACTAAAAGATTTTTATTATTATTTTAATTTTATTTATTTGAAACTTGATTGTGTATTGTCAAGATCTATAGAGACATTCAGTAATAAGGGGTTGAAGTGACACAAATGTCGACTATTTTCTTGTAATAGCAGAATTTCTCTGCCAAACATCAACAATGGAGCACTCATGGTATAAAAGGTCAACTCACACAAAATAATATTTCTGAAAAACGCAATTGATTAATCTAATCTTATGTGAAAAAACTGTTTTATGTTGTTTATTAATTCAATTTCTAAATATCACAAATGAGTGGTTGTGTTTCGACTGGCTGATAATTATTCTCAAAATCCAAAGACCATAAATTCATATATAATCATTTTATTAAATATATTATAATTTTTAATAATAAAAAAAATTAATTTAAATTTATTATAAAAGACCATAAATTTATATAAATCATTTTATTAAATATGTTAATTTTTTTTTAATAATAAAAATTATTAATTTATTATAAAAGAAGATATAAATTAGTATGAGAAAATTTATTATTAAATTTTATATAATTATTTTTATTTTTACCTACAAATAAAATTATTTTTATTAAATATAAAATTTCTATTCTATTACGTATTTTATATTTAAATAATATTTTAAATTCATTTCCCATTTCCATTTAGGTATGGGTAGAGGGTCCAACAATCCTGCTGGGTGATTAAGTTGGGTTTGTAGACGAACGTGGGCTCTGGGTACTAGGGTTCTGAAAACCCTACGACTGCGCAACCTGCGCACCCTGCACACCTCCTACACCTTGCAGAATGATCAACTGCCAATAACCAACAACCCGCCTTTGGATCTCCGCCGAGGTAATTGGTTTTTCTCGGGGGGGGGGGCTCAACGCCCTCCCCATCGTCCACTCGTAAGCTTCCAGTGCAATTCAACTCTCTGACCTATGAACCAAGGCACGACGGAGAGGACAGCGAAAGCCTTCCGCGGCAGCAGAACACAAACAAGTCCACGCATGAGACAGAAGAAGGCAATGGGAAATCGGATGGAAAACCAAAGACAGTGGAAAGGCACAGGATCATGTCGAATACCTGCAAGCCAGTGGCCGTTGAACAGCCCAAGATCGAACTTCCCAGCCACAGGGTTAATGGAAAAATCCAGTTCATGAAGGACCATCTGCTTATTGGAAAGTTTATCAGTTTCTAGCCGACAGAAAAGGCATTCCAAGGCTGGATCTCAGCGAAATGGAAGCCTAAAGGCCATGTCACCTTGCAACTTGGACCAAAAGGGTTCTTCACAGCAATCTTTCTGTGCATAGAAGATAGGAACTGAATCATGGATCAAGGTCCCTACTTCTTCAACTCAGCGGGCCTGTACCTAAGAGCGTGGGTGGAAAGGTTCAACCCAGATAAGGAGGACCTTAGTTGGGCTCTAGTGTGGATCAGGATGTACTCGCTTCCGATGGAGTATTGGGATGAAGACTCTCTCAAGGACATAGGAAATGGGTTGGGGGAGTATGTAAAATCGGTGGAGGAAACGAAGCTGCGCAGATACACATCCAATGCCCGTATTTGTGTCTTCATGCGCTTGGAAAAACCCCTCCCGAACTCGATAAGTCTTCTTCATGATGATTTTGAATGGGTTCAACCCCTAGACTATGAGCATGTTCCTTTTCGCTGCCGAAGATGCCATGCTTTGGGTCATCTCTTCAAAGATTGTCCTCTCAATCTCAATTCTGTCAATGCTGCACCCTCGGAGAAGACAGATCAAGATGGCTTCACTAAAGCAGCCTCCCGTAAAAGACCTCACAAGAAGCCCCCCTCAGGGAAAAAACCCCAGCAGGATGCCTCCTCCCTTCCTTCAACCAGCAATAGTTTTGAGGTCCTTGCCGACCCCTCAGCCAACCATCTTCTGCATTCCCCCCCCGATCCTACGCCCTCAGCCACCCCTTACCCTTCCAGTTCCCCCCCCCAGGCCCCGCTCCCCTATTGCCTCCTCGAATTCCCCCAAGATGGCTAGCAAGATCTCTGATGGAAAAGCGAAAGACATGGAGATTGATGATATTCCTAGTCAATCCATAAGCCCAGCTTTCATTGTAGATGAGGAAAATCAAGTACAACAAATGGAGGAAGAACCTGAAAGCATTGACCTAAATGGTCTTGATATCCTGGCGATGGGGCAATTTTGCAGAAAAAGGGATTTTGATAAAATATCAGAGCTCCAGATCAGCAAACTAGAAGTCATCATCTCTAGGGCTTACCAGCAGCAGCAGCTTGGCATCCAACCGGACAGTCATTGGGATGGAGGCTTGCCCCCTAAGGACTCAAAAAAGCGAGGGAGAAGAACAGATCTCCAGCGAACCATTGCGCTAGGAAAAATTCTGGTGGATTCAGGCAGGTATGCTAAGTTAACCAAGTACTACAAGCCCACCCACATCAGTGAACCATGAAGCTGATCTCTTGGAATATAAGAGGGCTCAATAGCCCCGGGAAACTCAGATTAATAAAAAACATGATTAAGCAGGAGCAGCCACAAATTTTCTTTCTACAAGAAACAAAGTGTAACAGTATTACTATCGGGAATATTCTTTCTAGAGCATGGCCAAAATGTCACTCGTTAGCTGTGGATGCCATAGGGGCTTTGGGAGGTTTGGCTATTGCATGGAGCACTCAAGCGATTGAGTTGACAGACATCCATGCAACACATCACATGATTCAAGCAACCTTTCACATTGTAGGCACCAATGTGCATGGTCATTTGACCAACGTTTGTTTCCCTCAGGTAGCTAGCAAACAAATAGCAGTTCTTAATACAATGGTAGACCTCAATATCAACGGAGTCCATCCGCTGTGGATTATAGGGGACGATTATAACATGATAACCAAGATTGAAGAAAAGAAAGGGGGGCGAGCGAGATTGGAGCAGGAGGCTGCCCATTTCAAAGATTTCATTCATAACAATGCTCTAATTAACATGCAATTTTGCAATGGTACACATACATGGAGCAATCAAAGAACTGGAAGGCAACAAATTGCATCCAAACTTGATAGATTCCTCCTCTCTGACAATATAGTGCATCTAGGAGGAGATCTCTCGGCATCAATTCTCCCATACTCAGGCTCGGATCATTGGCCGATTTCCCTCCATTGGCAAAGACCAGGCGATGTAAAAGGGCGACCTTTTCACTTTGAGGCTTTTTGGGGCTCACAGCCCACATTCAAAGACTTCATTAGATCAGTATGGACCTCCTTCCCTCCGCCAGTTGGTTCAAAAATGTTTCAGTTCCAGCAAAATCTCAAATTCCTCAAGGCCCAAATCAAGAACTGGAACAAAGAGACATTTGGAAACATATTTCAAGTGCAACAGAATTTAAACAAGGAAATGGCAGAGCTCCAATAACACATCATCTCAGAAGGACACAATGAGGAAACTCTTACTCAGGAACAATGCATTCATAACCAATTAGAGGAAAGAAGGAAGCAGGAGGAAATCCCGCGGAGGCAAAAATCTAGGATTAGATGGCTGGAAGAAGGAGAGAGGAACAATAAATTTTTCCATCGAACCACAATTCAACGAAGGATGCATAATACCATCTCGTTCATTTAGAATCCAGAGGGGGAGAGATTGGAAAATCATGCGGAGATAGAGCGGGAGTTCCTAAGTCACTTCCAGCAGGTTCATCAAGAGCCCCAAGCGGACAAAATACTGGCCATAGAAAAAATCATCACTAATGTGCCCAAAATCATCACAACAAAGCACAATGAACTCCTCCTACATCCTATCATGCAACAGGAGGTGGATGCAGCCATGCATCAACTCAAGGAAGGCAAAGCCCCTGGCTCGAATGGCTTCACCACAACGTTCTTCCACTCTTTTTGGGATCTGATAAAAGAAGAAGTCTATCTAGTGGTGGAGGAATCGCGTACCCTTCACTGGCTTCTTCCCTCCCTCAATTCTACCTTCATGGTGCTTATCCCCAAAGAGGAGATCACCAGAACATCGGACAAATTTCGGCCAATAGCACTTTGTAATGTCATATACAAAGTGATATCCAAGGTAATCGCCAACAGGTTGAAACCATTTCTACCCATGCTCATCTCACCGGAACAGTCGGGCTATGTAGAGGGAAGACAAATTCTGGATGGCATCACCCTCTCTCATAAAATCATACACTCCCTCAAGCACTCCAAACAAGCAAGTATGGTTCTCAAGCTCGACCTCTTTTGATAAGCTCAATTGGATCTATATACAAAAAATGTTATCAGCTTTCGATTTCTCATCTATGTGGGTGCGATGGGTGATGAGCCTCATATCTTCTTCTTTTTTCTCTATCCTCATTAATGGCATCCCCTCCCATCCCTTCAGCCCTTCCAGAGGCATCAGACAAGGTGATCCTCTTTCCCCCTTCCTTTTTGTGCTGATGGCGGAAGGCTGGGACGTCACATTAAGTAAGCCCTCCTCTCCAGGTAGCTCAAAGGCTTATCCATCCACAATCTGCCAGTGATATCTCACCAATAGTTTGTGGACGATAATATGCTTTTTGGGTACCCCTCCGTTCAGGAAGCCTCTCTTTTTAAATCCCTGCTGAACGATTTTTCAGAAGCTTCAGGCACAAGCATCAATAAGGCTAAATCCCAAATCTACTTTTTCCATACCCCCCCTGTCACCCAATTTGCCATTGCTCGTATCCTGGGCTTCACCATTGACTCCCTTCCCTCCAAATATCTTGGAGCCCCCCTCATAGTCTATGCCTTAAAGCACGCATCATGGCGCATTCTCCTTGAGAAGCTAGAATCTCGCTTAAATCTCTGGACTCATAGAGCTCTGAACATTGTCAGTCGCTTGGTTCTAATCAAAGCGGTTCTTCAGTCTATGCCCCTTTACCTTTTCTCTATCTTGGCAGCGCCCAAATGGGTAATCAAAAAAATAAACTCCCTTTAGCGTAATTTCCTATGGGGCGCCACTGGTACCCACCGCAAATGGGCCTTGGTAAGGTGGACTACAGACTGTAAGCCTAAAGAAAAAGGAGGCATTGATCTAAGGGACCCAAGTCACAGTAACTCAATCATGTGCGCCAAAATTTGGTGGCAATGGATAACAAAACCCAACAAGCCATGGGCAACCATCTGGACAGCCAAATATGCCAACCTTAGGCCGTCGGAAGACCTGATCAGATACACTCCCACAGTGAAAGGTTCCCTAATCTGGAATGCATCCAAAAAACACTACTTAATGATCCAACAACACAGTTTCTGGGAAGTGAGGAATGGATGATCAGCGCAGTTCTGGATGGATGCGTGGAATCAGCTACCATAGCTCCACAATATCCTTGAACAGAATCCACACAGCTACAGGGAAGGGCAGCTACAAGAAGAAGTTTGGCAGAATTGGACCCAGGATACAGACAATGGAAGCATAGCAATCGAATAATTGAGCATGCAAATCACCAAACTCAGCAGCTTCTAGAGAGGGAGCTCCAAAATCGGTAAATCATATGCTCGGAGGAGAAGGACATCCTTCGTTGGGGATACACCCCCAGGGGAACCTTCACTACAAAAGAGGCCTACAAGCTCATCTGATTGGATTCGGAACCCCTGGATCCCATTTGGAGCCAAATATGGTCTTCAGGCATCTGGCCCAAAGTCTCTCTTTTCCTCTGGCTAGTGGGGCACCGCAATATTCTTACCTGGGACAATCTCAGATGCAGGAACTTTCATGGACCATCCAGGTGCGTCAACTATAAAAGCCAGGAGGAAACCTTTCAGCACCTCCTCGATTCCTGCTCTCTGGCCAAAAAATTATGGGAGAAAGCTAGGTTTCGATGTCAACGAAATTGCAGAGGATCAGTAGACATCCTCGACTCTCTACGCCAGTGGCACGAGACCCCCTACAAAAGTAGAACTCTCAATCACCTTTGGAGAATAATTCTTGGTCTCCTCCTCTGGATGGTATGGAAAGAAAGGAACAAGCGCATATTCAAGGATCAAAGCTCCCCTCCAGAAATCATATGGGGAAATTTCTGCCATAACCTCCAGGAGACCTTGGCGATTGGTAAATGGATGCATGACGACCTTCCCTCCACTGCTAATGAAAAGGCCATCTGGGCAAATTGGAATTTGAACCTCCCGCTGGGAACATACACCCCCACCCCGATGATGCACAACAACAGTAGGAAGGACTCTTGGACCCCTCCCCCTAAGAACACAATCAAGCTCAATTTTGATGGCGCTTCCAAGGGTAATCCCGGAAATGCAGGATTTGGTGGTGTTTTCAGAGACTACAAAGGATCTCCAATCCTCATCTACTTTGGGAAGATAGGTTGGGACACCAATAACTCGGCAGAGCTGCAAGGGCTTTGGCAAGGGCTTCTCCTATCCAAGGATCTCAACCTCCAGCCCCTGGAAATTGAAGGGGACTCCCAGATTCTCATAAACATGGCCAAACAACTACAAAACGAGACTCATGCGAGGAAAATTGCTAAGAGCTAGAGGCTTCAGGCCAGGCTGGAGGCCATAGAACACCATCTCCACAACAATCAAGCCATTATCTTCAATCATATCAAGCGGGGTGGAAACAAGGTTGCTGATCTCCTGGCTAATTTGGGAGTGGAAGCGAGACACACCATGCTTTTTGGCACAATTGACATTATTCAAAATCACGATCATGCCCACGAATTCACCAGGCTGGTTCAAAAAGATGCAGCTCCCCCAGATGCGGGTGAATAATGCCGCGAACAACTTGATGGGACGGGGGTGGAGCAAGGCGGCTCGACACCTGCCCACCCTGTATGAGGCGATTAATGCTAAATTGGGGAGGGTAGCCTGGCATGCGAGCCATTATACTCCCCCATCAAGTGATACAGGTTCTTCATGCGCGTCCACTGTTATGGCTTCCTCCACACGTTGCGACCTGCAAGAGATGGCAGCCACCATTAATGAGGCAGTTATGGTTGGGAACTATAGAGGAGAGACAGGCCAGTATAAGGATGGGCTCGGCCTTGTATTTGTGGTGAATCTTGGTGAGTTGTTGAGCTGGGCTCATCCCCTCATCTCTGATCATCTCCTGGTTCTCTCTGTTGATCCTGAGCCTGGAGCAGAAACGATGTGTTTGGTTTTTATTCTGGAGGTTCTAAGGTTTGCTAATTCTCTCCAGGACTCTGTCCGGGTTTATGGCTCTAGGAGGTGGCCTCTGTGTATATCATTCTTAATTTCGGGCCCCTTGTTCATTTGCCCTGTTTTGTGCACAGTGTTGGAAAGGGGCGGGTGGGAGACTGAGGAGAACAAGCCCTCTTGTCTCTTTCGGTCCCCTCCCATCTCTGTTGGTTCTCACGGTTTCAGTGTGGTGCTCAGTGGTAATCCTTATGACGTCCTTTCCGGCTCTGGGAGGCGGCCTCTGAGTATATCTTTCTTAATTTAGGGCCCCTTGTTCATATGCCCTGTTTTGTGCGCTGTATTGAAAAGGGGCGGGTGGGAGACTGAGGAGAACAAGCCGTCTTGTCTCTTTCGGTCCTCTCCCATCTTTGTTGGTTCTCACGGTTTCAGTGTGGTTCTTGGCGGTAATCCTTCTAACACCCTTTCCATAATGGCTTGTCTTCGTCAGAGAATGGGGTGCCATAGAGGCCAACCCAGGTGCGTCCCTAACAACTCCACTTTGGACTCGCCTGCCACCAGCGAATTGTTCACGGGGCAATATCCAAGCACCCGTAGTGGGCGCGGAAGGCGCCGCATCTCAAATCAACCTCCGGGGCCTCCTTCTTCAACTGGGTCCACCATTTTCACATTCAATAGCTCTCTTCATCAGCCACGGATTACTGCCCCCATCTCCGTGGTGTTCTATGAAACTACACAATTGGAGGGTTCTGATAGTCATACGGGAGGTTCGGGAGCTGCTGTTGGTCCTCCCCCTGCATTCCAGCTTGGCATTGGTATGATGCCACAGCATGTTCGAGCTGAACCGAGTGGAGGCATACAGAATACGGAGATGTTTCCTGTTGATCCTTGACCTTCTGCTCAATTCAATGCTCGTCTTGATGATGAACCAAAATTCGACTGGTGCCGAATTGTGGAGGAACACCCTGATGAGTAGCCTGCTCCCGCTGAAGGTGGTCTACCTTTTTTTGATTATGTTTTTGGCAATCCTCAGGCTAGTTTTTTGTTATCTTGGCTATGGGTATCTTCTGGTTTCTGATGTACGGGTCTCCTTGTTTTTTTCTGGATGTATGGGTCTCCATGTGGTGGGTTCAGAACCTGGTCATGTGTTTTTTCCTCTGGAAGGAGGCTTAAGTTATTTTCTGGAATGATGGCTCTTATCAGAGCAATGATCTAACTTCGGTCACTCTGTAAATATTTTCCCTCTTTCTTAAAAGAATTAAGTTTACTCAGAAGAAAATATATATATATATATTATATTATATATTTTAAATTCATTAATATTTTAAAAATTTTAAATTTATTCTCAAAAAACACACACACATATATCTTATAAAATATTCTTTATTTGTTTAATTTCAATATTATTATATGTCTTGTATAATATTTATATAATAAATCATTATCATAAATATATTTTTTATTCTTATTTTATACATTTTTACATTTTAATTAATCAAATTTAATTAAATGGAGTTGTCTTTAGTGTTATTTTTTGGACTTTTCGGTGCCGGAATCCTGTGGAAAATTTTGAGGTGAACTTGATTTGTGTTATTTAAATTGGTTTTTTTCACTGTATATATGGATTCAGCGCCCTCAAAAACCCTTGGGGCACTTAGATTGTGCTGGGGTTACCCATCAAACTTTGATTTCAATAAATTCTTGCAGATTTTAAAGAATTAGATGGGAAAACCCAGCCGGAAAAACTTCCAAAAAATCACACTAAAAATAACTGGTAATTAAATTGGTGTGAAACAAGAGTATTTAAAATTTATAATATTAATTAATAATTACATTTTAAAAAAAATAATAATAATATTTTTAATTATTATTATTGATTTTAAAACATTTAAAAATAAAAAATAAATTGTTTTTTTTAATTTCATAGTAGAGTATTTTATTTAATTTTTAAAAATGATTCACTTACGACTTATATATTATCATTTATTTAAACTATTTTTAACATTTTAATTATGTTAATATGGTGTTTTCTAATTGATTTATTTATTCATTTTTTAAAAGAAAATCTCGTTGATAAATTCAATGGATGTTTCTCCATTTATCGATAGCATTTTAAAACAAATTTATTAATGTAAATGAGTGTATTTGACCAAAATATTTTACAACTTGTCTATCAACTTGTCTATCGTTTAACATTACAAATTGGTTTTTATTTTTATTTTTTCATAATATGTAAATTTAATTATTTTAAACGTAATTGGTTCAATTGTTATTTTGAAATTATTACATTTGCACAAAGTACTTCAATATGTTTTAATGATGTGTACATTGTGACTTTGATGTCAACCAATAAGAAGTATGAGAATTCATGATTTGGCATTAGAATAGTTATATGAAGGTAATATGGCCATCCCTTCAAATTTGTATGCCTAACTTCCTTAATGATGGTCATTGTTTGACGCAAGGCTAGAAAGGTTGGATTTGGTGCCACAAAGAGATATACATATATTTGCGATGTGTATGTTTTCATATCTATTTATGCAATTGTATTATTCTATAAAAATAGAAATCGATGAAAGATAGTATAGATTTTTTTTGTGTTTGCAGTTTTAGTTGGTAGAAATTCAGTGCCAGATAACATTGAGGCTTTTGCGTTTAAGTAGTAATTTTATCCACCTCACATGTTTATCTTCTTGTTATTGTTGGCTACTTTTTCGCTATTACAAACATGGTTCATGTATTATAAATTTCCAAGTAATGAACAACGTTTTTTTTCACCTTTCAAAGTTCAATAATTAAACTAAGAGGTAGTTAGCTATGCGGCCTTGTTAATATTTGTTTTTAATAATCTAATAAACTAATATCATAATTTTTTATATATATTTTCTCAAAATCTAGGGGTTTTAATATAGAGTTTAATTTAATAATATTGTTTTTTAAATATATAATAAATAATACAATAATTTAAATATTAATTGTTCAAAAAAATTTTGGTAGTTACATTTGCTCCTATTTTAAGTCTTTGCCACAGTTTGCTTCTTCATCTCATCCTCATGGTCAACCACACTTGTTGGTTGGAAACACACCACACTTGTTGGTTCTCATGGTGAACCATACTTGTTGGTTGGAAACATACCACACTTGTTGGTTCTCATGGTGAACCATACTTGTTGGTTGGAAACACACCACACTTGTTGATTTGAAATACATGGGCCAAAAATTTCTCTTATATAATTTATATCGAAAAACTTTACTTAATTTATTATAGATCACAAAACCTGAATACAAAAAAAATTATTTAGTTAAAATTTAATTTATGAAGATTTTAAAAATGACATATAATTAAATTATTTTAAAACTTCATTTATATTGAACAATTAAAAAAATCAATTTGATGAATAAAAAATATAAAAAATTTTTACCTAAATTTTTAAATTTAAATTTTAATGGATTTTTCATCGTTTAGAGAATTTTCGGCGAAATCACATAAATGATCTTTTGTAGAATTGAGACTTCTGTGATTTGTCATAGTTATAAGGAGAGCTTTAGCGTAAATCACATAAGAAAGATTTCTGCCAACGCGTTTCGAACCAACCAATGTGGTCCATCGTCAGGACAAGTTGAAAATACAGATTTAGCTCAGCGTTTTAAATAGTCCAGGCAGAGACTCCAACGGCTAAAACACTCTAACGGTTACTTTATCATTCACGAACCCCAGTCAAACTTCCTCTAATTAATTTAATATTATTATATTCTGAGCTAGGTTAATCTGGTAGAA